>JAOANK020323494.1:0-14639 GCA_026257165.2 Telfairia occidentalis
AAAAATAAAACATAAGAAACAAGATAATTTAAATAACACAAATAATTAAAAATAAGAGAATTTAGAGAAAAGGGACAACCAACATCTCTTGCATTTATCATTCTTAAAATATAGAATTATGCTCCTCCATAGCCTCATCATGCACTATTGGAGGTGGTGGGTTCCATAGATTCATCAAATCATCGAAAAAGGGTGGGAAATCTGCAAAGCCTTTGTGAGAGTTGCGTCATGTCTTCGAGTGTAATTTTAGAAAGTTTGGAATTGCCTCTCTTGGCACTCCGTCGTGCTCATCAATAACTCTTGTTGCTTCAGCAAACGATAGACTCTACAGAAAAGGCCTCCTCCTTGCCATAGTATGTTGTCATCCTTCAAAGTCGCACCAAGTTGGCATTGTCAATCACTCATTTGTTGAACAATAGGATGTTATCAAGATACACAGACATGCCTGCCCTCTTGCATATCATTGTAATAGTGGCTGGGAAGAATAACTTGCCCACCCTCTTCTTGGCACACAAGTAAATTTCTAGGGCAATGGTCTTTCCCACATCAATGCTGAGGCTATGCATGATGGCAAAGAGAAATAGAATTTGATCCTTCTTGATAGTGGAGTCGTGGATCACTAGGAACAAACGTAACTCTAGGAATGAAAGCCAAATATTGGCCTCTATCTTAAGGAAAGCAAAGTGGAATGTGCGAGCACTAGTGGAAGAAATTTTTCATTGTGCACCTTCAATTCCCATCTCACGCACTACTGCATTGAGTTGCTCTTGAGATGGAGCAATCACCTTTTCGTTGCAGACAGCGTATTGTAGTCTTAAAGGTAGAAGATACTGTTAATGGCTCCAAAAGGGAAATCTATTGGAACACCATGCACAAATGTCTTAGAGTTGTTGCTCTCATCAAGATTGGTCTAGAATTCTCGCACGATTCCAATGATGGCAGATTCTAGCTTCATACAAAAATATTTTAAAGAATGATTAATGATTCCTACAGAGAGATAATTAGATAGTTCCTCATACGGCTCTAACAATTCACTTTCTGCCAAGAAGTCCCTCTTCTTGATGTTATAGTATCGTTGACGTGCCGCATCATTGCTCAGTCGCTCTATAATAGGTTCACAAATGGGCTTCTTGCCCTTCTACTTGGCTTGCTTTGTTGTGTGTGTTTCAACGTCTGGTTCATCTGGAAGAGTGAGCTTCTTCTTTTTCTTGAATTTCTTTTTCTTCTTTGGATTACTTGATGAAGGGTTCATGGGTGTTTCTTCGATAGTTTCCTCGATGGGTTCATCAATCAGTACTTTCTCTTGAACCTCGGGTTCCTCTGATGGTTCTTCTTCTTCAGCCTATGAGATTTCTTCTTGCTCTTGTTCGAGTTGTTCTTCTTGTTCAGCTACTGGTGTTGAAGGTTCCTCTTCTTGTGTTGTCGGTTGAATGGATGTAAGAACTTCTCCTACGATGGGTTGAACTTCAACTGGTTCAGGAGATGGGGTGGGTTGCTTGCCTTTCTTTTTCTTTCCTTTCTTTGGTAGTGGTAGACGAGGAGTATGTTCTTCGACTTGCACATATTTGTGTTGAACAGGTTATGCAGCAGAGCATGATTTCTTCCCTCTGGTCTTTGCTACCATATTTTCTTGAAGAAAATTTTTGTTTGAGAAAAACAAAGAAAATGATCAATGAAGAAGATGACAAAAAGGGTTAAGTTTGAGAATATAAATCACTTTCAATCATTTAGGGAAGATTAATTTTAAAATATATAATTAACTCCCATGCACAATCGAATTTATTGGAATAAAATTACTCCAACGGATCTTTGCTGACGTAATCCCCCTGATATATCTTCTTAATTCTGCAAAAAGAGCTTTATCGTCATTTTCTTAATTACAACAATTCAAATATATTATTCTCGCAAAGTAAAATCTCTTCTCGCTCAACTGTATTATTCATGCTGCCTCACATATTGCAAAATTTTTCATAATTATTTACGAACAAAATCAAATCAAAACTAAAGATAAATATGGAAAAATAATATCGACTTTTTTAATTTTATTTTTGAATCGAAATTATTTGAGATAAAATCATGCAAATAAAATAAAAAAATAAAATCTAATCTAATTCAGTTAAATCATAAATCCATATTTAAATTAAAAAATGATAATTAGGAGAAATAAATCCTAATCTAAAGTCAATTTAAATTTGAAACAAAAATTTAAATTTAAATACAACTAATCCTACACATATTCCTAAAATAAAACAAAAATGAAATTTAAAAAGGAAAGCGAAACTTAGTTATCATTATGCTCAGAAATTGCCCCCACAATCTTTGTGCTTTGTCACAAATCTAACAATTGGACAGAAGCACATTTCCAAAGAAAATTCTCTCTCCAATAATGCTTGATCCTTTGGCTATTGACTTTTAAGTCTCTCTCATCCTTTTCATCTCTCAGCATGATATCTACATATGGAAAAACTTTCAAGATAGTAAAAGGTCCAGACCAACGAGACTTGAGTTTTCTAGGAAAAAGCTTGAGTCTCGAGTTGTACAAAAGAACCTGTTGTCCTCTCTCAAACCTTTTAGGAACTAGTCACCTATCATTCCACACCTTAGTCTTCTCCTTGTAAATTTTTGCATTATCGTAAAAAAATAGCGAAACTTCTCCAAGTCATTTAACTGCAAAAATTTCATTGCTTCAACAACTTTGGTGTCAAAATTCAAATGATTCAAAGCCCAAGAGTTTTTTGTTCCAACTCCAAAGGTAAATGACATGCCTTTTCGTAGACTAACCTGTAATGAGACATTCCTAGAGGTGTCTTCAATGAAGTTTTGTAAGACCAAAGAGTATCTGGTAATTTGAAAGACCAATCCTTTTATTCGAGTTATCAACCTTCTCTAAGATTCTCTTAATCTCCCTATTTAAAACCTTTTCTTGTCCATTGGTTTGGGGATGATAAGGGGTGGATACCTTATGTTTTACACCATACTTAGCCAATAAGTTACTCCGGATCCTATTGATATAATGAGATCCTTCGTCACTTATTAGAATGGTGGAGTTTCAAAATGAGTAAAGATATTCTTTTGAAGGAATTTTGAAACTATTTTAGCATCATTCTGGACACAAACAATTGCTTCCATTTATTTTGACACATAGTCAACTGCTAGCAAAATGAAAGAGTTACCATTCAAAGGAGGAAACGGTCTCATAAAATCAATCCTCCAAACATCAAATAGCTCTATCTGTAAAATAAATGTCTATGGCATTTCATTCTTTACTCCCAAATTTACTTTCCTCGGGCACTTGTCATATGCAGTGTATTAAATATCGCTGATATCTCCTGAAATATCGACGATATTTCAAAATTTTTGATGTACCGATATGGATAGTGGGGGTCACAAAATATCGTCGATATTATGCTACAGCTTGGATATATCGAAACTCATATAACAAAATTGGTCTTCAGCCTTGTTGGTCAAGTGCCCATATAGATCCTTTAGCTCATGAGTTTGATTTTCACATTTGGCACTTCAATATTTCGTTTTTTTTCTCCTTCTCCCTTCTCCCCATCCCCATGACCAGACTTTTTTTAATCTCATTGATTTTTTTTTTCGTTTTCACTTTTTTTAATATTATATTATTTATACTTTTTTATTACAATATATAATTTATATTTACTTTTTATTTCATATTATAATTTTTTATTACAACATTTTGTTTTATATTTATCGTATATAATGTCTTAATACCTCAAGGATATCATCTAATTATTGAATTATTAATCATATACCTGTTAACCAAAATTTTTTATCTACAAATTATTCAAACTTATATTTATTTTCAAGTCTTCAATACTATCTATTATTGTATTAATGCATATATTTGACTTGTACCAATTAATATATATGCTAAAGTATTGGTTTATAACTTAAATAAACTTGTTTTGAAGTTTCACATAAAAATCCATAATATTTTTATAAATTTTTGTGATATTCGTGATTTTTCCTGAAAGATCTATCGATATATCCATAAACCTGAGTTACAAATATCGATATTTTAATCATTGTTGGTCACATGTCTTGCTGAATAAATGAGCATCCTTGAACATCGATGACCAAAAATATCTTGACTGCAATGCCTTTACTACGTTTTTCTGCCCTCCAAAATGTCCTCCATAGGGTGTTGTATGACATTGCTCCTGTATAGCGGGACTTTCTTATTGGGAAACACATATTCTCACTATCTGATCAACACACTGTCTGTAGACAAATGGATCTCTCAAAAATAGAAGCACACATCATGCAGAAATCTCTTGAGTTGTTGCTTCGTCAATTCTGGAGTTAATAAACCAGCATCAAGATAGTTGACAATATCTGCAAACCAAAGTATTTCAACATCTATAATTTGAGATATTGTAACCAATTGTTCATCTGAAAAATAGTCATGGATCTCTAATTGCTGTATCATTGGATTTGTTTCCACAATCCATGAAAGATGATCTGCAACATAGTTTTTTATCCTTTCTTGTCTTTGATCTCTAGGTCAAACTATTACAGTAGTCAGACTCATTTGATATGCCTTGGCTTTGCATCCTTCTCTGCCAACATGTAGCAAATAGTTGAATGATCTGCAAACATAGTAACTTTAGAACCTACTAGATATGGTCAAAATTTGTCGAAAGTAAAAACTACTTCTAACAGCTCATTCTCTGTAGTTGTGCAATTCATATGTGTTTCATTTAGAGTTTTGTGGGCATAATAGATTGGATGAATCACTTTGTCATGATTTTGTCCTAGTGTTGCTCGAACAACATAATTGCTTGAATCATACATCAACTCAAAGGGTAAGCTCTAGTTGGGTGATGAAATAATTGGTGTACTGGTCAATGCCTTCTTCGGAACCTGAAAAGCTTCCAAACAACCTACTTTAAACTCAAATGACCTGTTAGCTTCTAATAACATACAAAGAGGTTAAAAGATTTTTGAAAAATCCTTTATGAATCTTTGGTAGAATTTTGCATGGCTAAGGAAACTTCTAATTCCTTTAACTGAAGTTGGTGGTTTATTATTCTCAACGATCTCAATCTTGCCTCTATCTACTTCTATCCCTTTTTTAGAAATCTTGTGTCCTAAAACAATGCCTTTATTTACCATGATGTGGAACTTTTTCAAATTTAAAACCTGGTTTGTTTCTTCACATCTTTTTAGAACTTTACATAGATTATCCAAGCATGTGTTGAATGAACTCCCAAAAATTGAAATCGTCCGTAAAATTGCAATGATGGACTCAACCATATCCAAAAAAATAGCCATCATACATCTATGATTCTGGGCATTGCAGAGACCAAAGGGTGTTCTTCTGAACCCAAATGTACCATAAGAGCAAGTAACGTGGTTTTCTCTTGATCACCAAGGACTATGCTAATTTGGTTATAACCAAAATAACCATAAAAAAAGAAATAGTAAGCCTGACTTGCGAGCCTATCCAACATTTGGTCAATAAAAGGTAAAGGAAAATGATCATTACAAGTAGGTGTGTTTAGCTTCCTGTAATCCATACATACCCTCCAATTTGTCACTATCATAGTCTGAATAAGTTCATTGGCTTCATTAGTAATTATAGTCATTCCTCCCTTCTTCGACACACACTAAACACAACTAACGCAATTGTTGTCTCCAATAGGGTAAATAATTCCAGCATCTAACCACTTGATGACTTCTTTCATCACAACCTCTTTTATAGCTTGATTCAACCCTCTCTGCTGCTCAATAGACTTAAAATTTTTGTCTTCCACATTGATTTTATGCATGCAAAAATACAGATACCTTGAATACTGTTAAGGTGCAATGGCTTTTCTGTGCTGCTTCAACAACTTAATTAACTAATCTTCATCTTCATGCAGTAAGTTTACTGCAATAATAATTGGCAGTGTCTCTTTCTCACCTAGGTAAGCATACTTTAAATGTGATCTTAAAGACTTCAACTGAAGTTGTGGTGGTTCCCCAACAGATGGCTTTATAGGTGGAGATTTCTTGTCACTCAAATTCAGTGTTTCAAATGTTTTCTTGTAATAAGAAATCTCACATATCCCTATATCTAATGTATCAGAACAACTGATCTCATATTCTTCATTTGTGGTCGTATCATTGCCAAACTACTGAATATGTTGTTCTTGTGAATCTGCCTCGAATGCATATTTTACAAATTCCTCAAGCAATTGCATTATTGAATTCTTCAACTTCACCGAAATATTTTAGGACATCAAGCACACTAAACTTCACTTCCTAATTAATCACTCTCATGGCAAAATCTCCCTTCTACACATCAATCAGTGCTCTGCCTATGGCTAGGAAGGGTCTCCCTAAGGTGATTGTCACTTCCTTGTCAGCTTTATAATCTAGGATGATAAAATCAATTGGAAAGTTGAACTTGTCTACCAACACAAAAATATCTTCAATTTTACCTTCAGGATATGTAATAGACCTGTCAGCTAATTGAAAGGTTATAGTGGTACGTCTAGCTTCTCTCGCTCTTAATTTCTTATAGATGGATAATAGCATGAGGTTTATATTGGCTCCAAGATGGCATAAGACTCTCCCCAATTCTTTTCCTCCAATTGAAATAGGAATAGTGAATGATCTAGGGTCTTTAACTTTCGGAGGTAGCCTATTTTGCAAGATAGCACTACAGTCTTCTGTTAAAGCAATTGTCTAATATTCTCCTAATCTCTTTTTGTTTGTTAGAATATCCTTGAGAAACTTTACATAATTAGGCATTTGTTCCAAAGCTTCTACCTGCAGTATGTTTATGTGAAGTTGTTTTATAAAAGTTTCTTAAACTGAACCCCTTGAGTTTTCTACTTGAATCTTTATGGATAAAAAGGTGGTGGAGGTTTTAAAAAAAATAACAGTGGTGGATTTTGGGGGTTCTACAAGCTTTTCCTTAAAGACTTCCTTTAGTTCCTCTCTAATTGATATATCAATAGGATTCTCATTCAAGTTCCTTTGCTAACTTAAAGAACTTGATCCAACCAAGGGCTTTCCACTTCTGAGTTCCACTTCTTGCACATGCTCGTTGTCTTCCCTTCTTGGATTTTCAGCATCAGTAGGAAGTTGTCCTTGAGGTCGAGTCTTCAACTCATTTGCCAATTATCCTATTTGAATTTCTAAATTTCTAAAAAGAAGCTTGATGGCTCAATATAATAGCATAATTTTTAACCAGGTATGCCTTCATAAGATTCTCGAACGAATTTCCATGAGCTTGTTGCCTATTTGTTGAGGCATAAACTACTGATTTTGTTGCTCCAAATCCATTGGATAATTCTCTTTTTGTTGTGGTTGATGGCCATGATGATTTCTCCCTTGACTCCAAGCAAAGTTAGGATGATTCATCTACCCAGGATTATAGGTGTAAGAAGTACAGTTCTTTCTACCTATATAGCAAAGTGAAGCAAGATTGCCGGGGCAAAGAGGTTTGTCCTTTTCCATAGCACATACAAGACTCCATTATCACTTGATAGACAGTAGAATTTTGCGATGTAGTAGCTCCTACATATAGAGTTTTGATCATGTTAGTTAAGGAAGCTATATCTGCCCTAATGGATATTAACGCATCTACTTATTTTCTTCCTTGAGGTCTTCTTCTAGATTTGGTTCTTGTATCAGACCATTGATAAATATTTGTTGAAAGCCTTTCCAAAATCTCATATGATTCGTTATAAGTTCTTGAAAACAAGGCACCATTTGCTAAAGTATCTACCATGTTATGTGTAGAGCAAGGTTCAGACCATTATAGAATGTATCAATCTAAACCCAATAAGGTAAACAATGGTGAGAACATTTCTAAGGAGTTCTTTATATCTTACGAAGCATCACTAAAAGATTTATCCATATATTGCCTAAATGATACAATTGAAGCTCTATGTTTGGCGTTTCTAGTGTGTGAAAAATACTTGGTAAGAAATATCTCTGTTAAATGATTCCAAATGGTGATATATCCTGGAGCGAATGTAGTCAACCATGCTTTTTCTCCATCTCTCAAGGAATATGGAAACAAAGATAATCTAAAAGCATCCGTCAAAACTACCTGGATAACAAGCGAATCACTTACTCCCAGAAACTTCTTCAAGTCTAGATCAGGGTCTTCTCTAGGTAATCCATGTAATTGTCCTATTGTGTTCAACATCTGAAACATGACAAGCTTCATCTCAAAATTGGTTGCCTCGATATTTGGCCTGACTATCCCCAGATTTAATTCATCGAACATGGTAATTACAAAGTCTCTGATGGCTTTCTCCATGAAAAGGATGGTCGTGGGAGAACTTTAGGTAGTTCTTCCGCTTCCAATTATTTACTTGTTGTAGCATTCTCGTCACTTTTGTTATCTGTATTCTTGACCAACTCATTTTGTTTTTCTTTATTGTTTTCTTTGGGTATAGGCTTACGCTCTTCCTCAATTGGTACAACATTCTCATTCTTCTACACTAACTCTTTTTCGCTTCGCAAGATAATGGCATTGCATTGCTCTTTTCCATTACTCTTGGGCAATTTAGTTGTGCTCGATAGTGTACCAACTGGTCTGCTGCAAATTTTAGTCGCTAACTGCCCCACTTGTACTTCCAAATTCTTCAGCATCGCTGCTTGACTCTGCCTAAGAGAATCATTCCTCATTATAGACTTCTTCATGAAACTCTCCAAATTACTTGATTGTTGATTGTGCAGTGTTGATTGAACTTCGTTTATTATTGTACTTTGCTGAATTGCTGGGTTCATAAATCCTAGAGGAAATTGCAGTTGCATTACTGGCACATTGGCACTGCTTGCTTGTTGACCACCCTAAGAAAATTTGGGTGTTGTCTCCATCTTGGATTGTATGTGCTCGAATAAGGGTTGTTGCGTCCTTGGCTATTATGTCCAACATAATATAAAGATGCTGAATTTGATGGCCAGTCTTCGAAAAGATGTCCTTCTCTACAAAAGATAGAACTAACCTCTGTTGATCCTTGAACTGCCTTTAATCAGTTCAGCCGTAGTTGCGTTCGTGGCTTTTAACATATTTGTCATAGCCGCTACTTGTGCACTCAATGTTGTAATAGCATCCA
Organism: Telfairia occidentalis; assembly: GCA_026257165.2. Classification (NCBI taxonomy): domain Eukaryota; kingdom Viridiplantae; phylum Streptophyta; class Magnoliopsida; order Cucurbitales; family Cucurbitaceae; genus Telfairia; species Telfairia occidentalis. The sequence goes on from JAOANK020323494.1 coordinate 9,090, forward strand.
TTTCAATCTTTCCTCCTGTGCCCTTCCTCTAGACGTTCTCTCTCTCATTCATCCACTGCGAATTGTTGTTCGATATTCTTTCCAGAATATCGAATGCATCATTAAAGGTTTTCTGAAGTAGAGCTCCATCAGTAGACGCATCAAGGACTAAATGAGAGATGGGTGTTAATCCATGCTAGAAATGTTTGATTTACACACAACTAGGCAGACTGTGATGAGGATAATTCTTTAATAATGTCTTATAGCGTTCCCATGATTCATCACTGATTCATTTTCTAGCTGGTGAAACGTAACTATGTTGCCAAGGAGTACAACATTCTTGGTGGATTTCAGCAAAAATTTCTCAATAAGGTCTATCAAACCTGCAATTGATTTGGGTGGCAAGAAGTTTAACCAAACCTTCGTGCTATCTCTCAAACAGTAAGGAAATAATGTCAATCTCAATGTTTCTTTTATCACACTAGGGATTCTAAAGAGTTGCATAAAGCAAGAAATGATTGTAAATGCGAATGGTGGTTGTTAGACTCTGTTTGTTCAAACTGTCTATTAGTTTGCAACGTCTGGAACATAACAAGTTTGAGTTCAAATGCTGGAGCACCATTCAGCCTCGTTACTATGATTGGGTTAAAATCATTAAACATTGGGGTTGCATATTCTTTGAATGCTCTATCACGATCATCTACCAACAACACTAGGTTGTGTTGATCCATATGTTGTTGTTGGACTACTCTTTGTCCATCTATAGTAGCTTGTACAGGATGCCGCTAAATGTGTATTGGTCAGTCCAAAATCGGAGCATCTTGATTATCCATGAAGTCTTGAAATGCGGCAATTCCTTATGCTTGCCTATTTGCTCTTCTTCTCTGATTTAAGTTCTCTCTATCTCTGGATCAAATACCAATGGTGCATCATCCTAGTTCATATACTATGAAACTTCTGCACATGCCACAAAGTATTAATCAGACTAATGAAAAATAGAGGGTTATCAACACTGAAGATATCCTTGATAAAAAAAATGAAGAGTAGTTAAACTAAGTATAAATTAATCACTAAAGTCCCCAGCAATGGCACCAAAAACTTATTGTCTTCTAGGTAGTGGTGAAATAATGTCTCAATTATGTAAAAGAATGTTGGAGAAGAAGACAAGTCATCCTCAAGTATAAGCAATCATACAAGTAATATTGGAGTATTCGAGAATATTGAACCTCAAGGACTTCGTTAATCTAGATTAAGTTTTCATACTCAATGCAATTCATTCAAACGAAAGATTAAATAGATGATAAAGTGTTGATGCAAGAAGGGTGGGGAAAAGGCTAAAATCAGTTGGCTTCAAAGTTGCAAACAACAAAGACACGATAAACACAAGTATTAACAAATGATGAAAAGATAAGGTTAGCTAATGACATTTTGTCATGCGAAGCGATATTATGCTCCAACTTCTTGTAGAAATAATTTCTCTCTGCAACACAGGAATTCATAGTATACCCACACTTTCAAGCAACATATACTTAAGAGCACGCTTGGTTTATGTCTAAACACAGACTCAACAACTAATAACCATAGATTCCTTTTAGTTATATAACTTCAACACTATGTCTAGTGAATCTACGAGAATAGAATAGTCATTGTCTACTATATCCTTCTAATTGGATTCATTGAATCTTTTACCTATCTGAACAAGACTAACTAGAGTAAACTTCCAGTGGCAAACTGGGAAGATCATGATCAAACAATATAACAAATTCAAAGAAACAGAAGAAGTCCTTTTCATTCACCAAAAGAAACAACAACACTCTTTAACAACACATGACTGTCATCAACTATCTGAATGGGTTTTAGCTACGATACATAATGAAAGAGAATGTCAGAATAACACTATGATAAATACAAGAATAAATACAAGTTCAACAATTACAGCTGAAATAAAACATCTAGAATAAAGTTCAAATTAGTAAGTAGCAGCAGAATTGAAGATGTAGAGGCTTTAAACACATTAGTAGCTGGGTTTTTCCTCAAGAGGTTCGAATTCTTCTATCGAGAGACTCCTTTCCTTTTCTGAACGATTAAACAACATGCATGCGCAGTGGAATGAATCAAAATTGCATTCTAATTTGTAAAAATTAAAAGGATAAACATGCTTAAATAAAAGAGGAAAAACAGTGAGTAAGGTTACTAACCTTTGATGCTTAATATCTCCCTCAATTTTCCACAAAATTGATCATAAGCGAATGCTGGACCACCATGAGAGTGTCCTCAACTATTCTCCGGAATTAGAACGGATTGTGGGATCCAAATTGAGGTGAAATTAAGGGAGAATTGGATGAGAGAAGAATGTTCTAACACTTAGAACACTACAATTTTTGGAAACCAAAAATAATGAAAATTCAACAATTAAATTAACCTTAATTAAGTTGAGAATTCTTCTATTTATAGAACTAATTTTGTATGTGTCAAATGCACAAAGATTGACACCTCAATCTCATGCATTTAGTGGGATTTGTGGCAACACAACAAGGTGACAACTCATAATCTGGAAAGGAAAAATCAAGTTAGGGGTTCCACTACCTTGATTTTTCCTTTTAATTTTCATTTTATTTTTTATCAAATCCAAAGTAAAGGAAATTTCTAAATTAAAATGAATTTTAATTTAACAATATTATTTTAATATCAGAGATTAAAATAATATTAAAACCACAGTAATCCCGATGTTTCGAAAAAATAATTTTTTCGATTATGAATCCTTATTCATAGATATAATATTTAAATCTGATTTAAATATTTTTTTCAACTTTTCTTGTACATTTAATTCGCAATTAAACACTAAGACGTCAAATATATAGAAGATATTTAATGTTCATTCCCTTAATCAAATTTGAACGTTTCAAATCCATTCACCGCACTGTTCTAAGGTTTTATCCAATGTGAGCTAGTCGAGGACCTAATGGACCTATAGATCATGAGCTCCAACAATCCGAGATTAACTGGTTAAACTCTTTAACCTAGCTAACCAACTTTCGTTAACTAACAGGTCACTCCACTAAAGCCTGTAGCTGCACTCTCCTCACTATAGATATATTTATGTCCATTTGATATAACCATGATTAGTAAGTCGACCCTTAACAGGTTGTTTGTAATCTCAGCTTGGTCAAAATTACCATTTTACCCCTAAATTACTTCTTGCTCCTTAAGTACCACTGACCCTCTAATGAACAGTTGGTTTGTAGTCCTACCACCAAACTGAGTCCCTCTTGGGCCAATGAGAGGGTGGTGCCCCTTGCTCAAGACCTAGAATCACCACTTAAGAGAACAACCTCTCTATATCGCTAAAGTTGGGTAGAAGTGCATTCCATCTTGCACGACCATGTTCCCAGTTATCTTCCTGGTCTTACCTTGAAATGGGAGGCATATTGAGTAGGAGATAATGAGTCTCTCTCACTAATGCAGATCTAAGGATAATACGAAATAAACAAAAGTCCATAGTTAGCTCAGGAGTAAGATCAAGTTACCTAGGTCATCAATTATGAAATAAGTCAGTGCTTATCAGTAAATGGTGTTATAAAGAAACAGTGACTATTTCGCAATCCGGGCATATGCAAACTCTTTGCATAGAACGCCCCCACTCGCATGTCTCCACGTGAATGATTCAGGATCATATTGTTTGTATCATATAAAAAGTGGGTCGCGTCCTATACTGTCCCAAGGATAAGGTACCCAGCCAAATCCATATACTATAGACCATTTTGGCTACTAACTTAAACTTGATCCATTTTTATGTCAACACATAAAGTCCAAGTCCTCATACTATAGCCATGGGTTCTTAGTTTATTGGATTTATAGACTTATACTTATCAATTCACTTATTCAATAACAAAATTACTGAATAACTTCAATAACCACTTTATTGAAAATAAGAATATGTTCACAACGTTTACATAGCACGAATTTTAGGACATAAAACCTACCAAACTCCCACTTGGACTAAATCTCCAGTGGTGATCAAAATGTTGTTGAGTCGAGAGAGAGAAAACAATAAATACAATAAACTAGGGCTACCCATGCCCAAAATTTTCTCCCACTTGCCCTAGATTATAAAACTCTAAGTCCTAGACTCTGTAGATGAGCCTCAAATAATTTAGCCGAGAAGGCCTTCGTAAACGAATCAACAATTTTTGCTACTTCACAAGCAGCTACAAACTCAACTTCCATGGTGGAGTCTGCAATACAAATTTACTTAATACTCCTCCAAACTATGGCTTTTCATTTAGAGTGAACACGAGTCAGTGTGTCCCGTAAGAATCAAATCGTTACTTCCATACACAAGCATATAGTCCCTTATTCTCGTAAGATACTTGAGGATATTTTTAATGGCATACATCAAACTACCAATTCCTAATGCATAGGAAATACGTCTCATATCCTCAACTTCTTGAGGTGTCTTAGGACACTCTTTCTTAGATAAATGAATCTCCTGTCTAAAGGGTAATAACCCTCATTTTGAATTCTGCATCCTATATCAAGACAACATTTTGTCAATATATGATGCCTGAGGCATGACTAAGGTTTTGTTCTTACAATTCCAAACTATTTGGATTCCAAGAACAAATTGAGTCTCTCCCAAATCTTTCATTTGGAATTGGGTGGATAGCCAATGTTTTATGTCAGTTAGAAATTCTACCTCATTCCCAATGACAAGAATATGATCTACATACAACACTAGGAAAGCTACAACTAAGTTAATGATTCTCTTGTAGACATAAAGTTTATCAACATTCTGTTCAAAGCCATAAGATTTGATCGCAGCATCAAATCTCGTATTCCAGGATCTAGATGCTTGTTTTAACGTATAAATAGATTTCTTAAGCTTTTCAAATCTTTTTCTCTTGACCCTATTCCATAAACCCCTATGGTTGAGTCATATAGATACTCTCTTCAAGACAACCATTCAAAAAAGCAGTCTTGACATCCATTTGTCATATTTCATAGTCATATTATGTGGCAATAGACAAGAGTATTCTAATCAAACCAATATTCATATTTCCACAAGTCGAGCTATAAAGGTATGTACCTCACCGGCATGATCTCGTTTCCTCTTGTAGATCCACTTACAACCCGTAGGTCTCACCTCATCTAGTTGATCTACAGGTTCTCAGACTGAATTGAAGTACATAGACTGCATTGCGAGGTCCATGGCTTTAATCCAATGATCTCGGTCCACATCATTCATTGTCTATTTATAGGATAATGGATCTTCTGACCCATCATCAAGTATGACGAGTTGCGTTTCACTTAAACTCATGTAACAGTTAGGCTGATGAATAACCCTCCTACTACGTCGAGGCTCTCTCAGCCCTTGAGAAGAATGTGTTTGATCAACAACTCTTGTTGATGGACCAGCCTTATAAACAACTCTTGCTGATTTTTCTATAGTTTCATTGGAAATCTCGTTTAATACTAGCTTGTTGTGAGGTTTATGATCTCTCATGTGGTCTTCCTCCAAGAGCGTATCATTTGTTGATACAAATACTTTATTATCTTGAGGATCATAAAACA
>JAOANK020323689.1:0-14634 GCA_026257165.2 Telfairia occidentalis
TTATTTGAATAAGATTCAAATCTAATTTATATGAATGAGATTCATATAAATACTATAGGTTAAAATTTAATATGAATATGATTCATATTAAAACCATAGGTTAAAGAGAGTAATATGCATTTAATATGATTAATGTGCATAATATATAGTTATTTAGTTATTAGATAATCAATTAATTATATTATTAATTAATTAAAGTAATTAATTAAAATTAACTCCCCACTAAGGGGGAGTTAATGGCATGTACATGGGAGGGAATTAAGAAAAATGTCCCTCCCACTCTCTCTTCTCTTCATCTCAATATAAATCCCTGTGTTGAGAACATAGGGGCTAATGAAAATTTCACAATTTGCTTCCTCCTCATTGAATAGAGAAAAAAGATCCCACAATCTCGGTTTGTTCCTTGTCTGAAGAATAGCAAGTTTACCAAGTGGTGATGTTTGTAGTACCGTTCATCAAAATCTAGAGGATTCACGTGAAGAAATAGCTCTTCAAAGGTATTTCATTCTAATTGTATTTTGTTTATCAAATGAATGCTTCCTCCCAAGTTCATTCTTGAATGCATTAATCGTTCAATCGCTTCCACTGAGAATTTGATTCCTTCATCTTATGCACTGTAGGACAAGTTATGTCAATGGATATATAATCACTACATGTAAGTCGATCTTTCATGAGTAGTTCATAATTACAGCTGGGTCAAAATGTCCATTTTACCTCTATAATTATATCTTGACCTTAAGTACCATTGATCCTCTAATGAACAATATGTTTATGATCCAACCATAAACTAAGTCACTCTCAGACCAGTGAGAGGGTGGGGCCCCATTGTTCAAGTCCCGAAATCAGCATTTACGAGAATTACTCATCTACTTACCCTATAAGGGAAGGATTGAATTTCGTCTTGTGAGATAGCTCCTCGTTTGGTCATGTCCTCAATATAGTAGGCTTATTGAATCTGCTTCAAAAGCCATTCTCACCCATGTAAATCAAACGACGTGCCTTTATAGGCAGGAGTTCATAACTCATACAAAATTGAGATCGAGTTGTATATGATCATCTTGTGAAATATTAATCTTCTCTTTTAACGGATTTATGAAGAAAGATAAAATATTTCGTGGTCTAGTCTTATACGAACTCATTGTATATGAAACTCTCACTCACATGTCTCCACATGAACGATTTGGATCAAATCATTTGTAACATTTACAAAATGGGTCGTATCAATAGTGTTATTAGGATAAGGCACCCAACCTTATCCATATACTATAGACTCTTTAGGTTACTTCTTGAACATGACCCTCTTGTATGTCAACTACATATTGTTCAAGATTACATTAGCAACCTAGAGTTTTCATAAAATGGATAATAAATATTGCATATAAAAAATAAAATTTTTAAATAATATTATACAAGTTACGAGGCTTTAGGACATAAATTCCAACAGGAAGTACTTCAACAGAAATTGCATTGCCATTTCATTCGACGTGGTTATAAATTTTGGTAGCAGGGTTCCCAACCATGCTAAAGCATCACCAACAAGGGAATAAGGCAATAAAGTTAATCTCAGTGCTTTTCCTGATACTCCAAGGATTACAAATGAGTCACACATCTCAAAGAAGAACTTGAGATGTTGGTGAGGGTCTTTAGTAGGCAGACGATGAAATTGCCCCTTGGATTGAAGCATTTGAAACATTGCAGGTTTCCGTTAAAAGTGTGGTGTTTGGATTTCAGGGATCACTACCACTAGATTCATCTCATTGTATCTTGGGGCTGCATAATCTCGAATGGCTTTCTCCCTATCATCAGCAATTTGAACTATATTCTCAGGGTTAATAGCCTGATTGACGGGCACAACTGATTGTTGCGTTATAGGCTTTGGATCCATGACTAGTCTATTTGGTAAATCAGCCATAACTTGTCTTCCAATTTCCTGATCTAGCCTCTCTCTTCTTTCTCTTCTGATTCTCTTTAGAGTTCTTTCAGTCTCAGGATCAATTCCAGTGGAAATTCTAAACCAAAAATTTCGTTCATACACAATTACAATACCGGCAATGCACAGCAACTTGTTCAATTCTTTGAAGCACAAAATTCTTTTGAACTCACTTCTAAGTTGTTGCACCTACCTCATGCAACAGTGCCAAAAACTTGTTGGATTATAGATTCAGTTTTAAAATAGCTTGGAAAGCCACACAAAAGCGCAAGTGTACACTTAGAAATTGTAGTAATGCAAAGTCGATCCATAGGGATAAGTTAACAAAATTAACCTTAAAAGCTTATTATTTAGAAGAATGAGAGTAACCAATTTTATAGATTTTAAAAGACTAAAAATAATAGAATTTACTCCAAAATTAACTCACAGAAGTTCAAAACCAAGTTATGAAATAATGGCTAAAACAAGCTTAGGTTAGAGAAATTGATCAACTAACTACTATAGGAGCTACAACATTTCTTACGTTGCCTTAATGACACAGAACAACCCTTATGCTTTTTCCAAAGCAATACATCTCAGTCCATTTCCATGTTCTTTTTGCCTTCGATCTCTGATGTTCTTTTGATGTGCATTAAGGGAGGTTATTCCTAACTCTCTCTCAAATCTATTAAATAGATTATGCTAACGAGGATGTTGATAGTTCATTAATGCTACCTTGGCTCCTCCAAGCTTGATCACGTGCCAATGCCAGCTTAATTAATGAGTTGCCGCGTCACCGAGCCTTCAATTTCAGCTCACTAATGTTATAGGGAAAATTCTTCTGTCAATAGCATGCTTTAGCAAAATTACCAGTTTATCACATATCAATCATGCATTTTCCATAAAGCTCCTATAATCAACCAATAGTTCAATCATCCCTAATTCATTAGTTTAAATTAAAATACAAGTGATAAGCCATAGAAATTTAGCCCATGGAAAGCAATAAGACAATAACTGGCACAAAACTCACCAAAATAAGCTACTCTTAACTTTTATTCTAAGAGTTAACAATGGTCAAGGCCAAGGAATAAGAAAAGTTGAATGTCTAAACACTATTCACAAGCCAATTTTACTCCATGGAAGAAACACTCCACAAGTTTGATGAACAATCAAGCTTGAATGCTTATTTACATGCACCTCTAAGCAACACATCAGAAAATGCAAAAAGAAGTTTCAATGCTCATTCAATTGAACAAGTCAGAGACTTAGAGAAAAACTCTCAATTTTCATTCATCAAAATTCTACTATCTCTTTTAAGCTACTAGGGGTGCTAAGACATTTATAAAGGTCAAAGAAAATGCACAAAAGAAAAAATTAACCTAAGAAAAAATAAAATAAAATCCTAAAACAATTAGGGAAAAAAAGTGAAATCCTAGCCTAAATAAAAAAGACAAAATATTTTCAAAGGATTTAATTTTTAAAATAAAGATAATAAAAATCCTAAGTTTCTAGAGACATTCCTAAAATGCTAGCTCAAACAAAATAGGAAAGGATATTGCTGACAGCAAGGGGGCATGTGTATGGGCAACTGTTGTGCACTAGGTAAGTTGGGTGCTCAAACGAAGCAGCACGAAGCCCAGAGGGTGCACATGGATGGCGTGCCTCAAGGAATGTTGGTATGTGTTGGGCGTGCGACGGGAGGGTGCTTTGAATGGGGGGCATGCGGGCCGTAGTAGGGCGAGTACAATAGGGAAATACTTGAGAAGCAAATGGAAGACATATGGGCACACACAGAGGAGTGAAAGCCATGCACGCGGCAATAAGCGTCTGAGGCAAAGAAGACGAGCACATGAGATTGGCACATTTGCAATGGTAAGTCTTTAGAGAGTTTTTAGGCATCTAGGACACAAGGATGGCTGTGAAATAGGTTTGGCATATGCCTTCGCTTCCTGGGTCGATGATGCTCCTTTATCCTCTTTCTCTTTACCGTACTTTTAGAGGTTCCTACAAGCAAGTTTGATCCTTCAATGGCACTTGAGTTCTTCTCCAAGTTTCTCCCAATTGATTTTACATGACTCGTTGAGCTTAGGAGTCTTTATGATTAAATCACAATTAATCACTACCGATCTTCTCCTTCCTGACTTGTTGTTCTTCCAAATCTTCAATGGGATAAACTTCTTTATATAGGGACTGAAAACTTGTTGCTTAGGAAAAGAGTCCATTTCTCTTAAATTTTGGTGTTGTACACGTGTGAGAGAGAGGGGCAAAGAAAAAAAAGGAGGTAAAAGAATATGGAAGAAAGAAAAATGAAGTCAGATACTTATAAAAATAAAGGACAGAAAAAAGAGGAAGAAAAAGAAGAAACAAAATGTGAAAGAGAGAAGGGGAAATCTAGCTCATGAGAGAGAAATTGAGAGACTAAGGGAACAAGAAAGAATGATGAGAGGGAGGAAAAGAGGACGTGGGGTGGGGGGAAGAGAGGGAGACCAAGGACTAGAGAGAGAGAAGATGGAAAGCTAAGAGGGATAGAAAGAAGGAAGAAGAAAACGTGGGAAATAGAGAAAAAACCTGTCAATAGATGGAACAAAAAGAGAAGAGAAGAAGAAAAAAAAGTATAAAAGAGTGAAGACACAAGAGAAGAAAGTTAGGAGAGAAAAGATTATAAGATATTTGGAGAGAGATAAGAGATAAAAAAATCTAATCATATTCAAAATAATGAAAATAAAAATAAAATATCCAAACAAAATACGATATTTATAGACTTCATGAGCCTAAACAAAGGCTGTCGTCAAGACAACTTTCCTTAACCTCGAATAGATCATCTCGTTGACAACATTGCGAGACATGAAATGGTCAAGCTTATGGACGCCTAATTCGGCTATAACAAGTTCAAAATGCACATGTCGACCAAGAGCACACCTGATTTATGATTGACCAAGGGCTTCACTACTATAAAATGATGCGTTTCAAGCTAAAGAACGTGAGAGCCACTACGTAGGAGATGGTAAACAAATGTCCACTAAGTAGATTGGTCAGAATATGGAAGTGTACATCGATGACATGCTTGTTAAAACTAGAAGCTTACCCAATACGAAATCAAAGGACACTAAGGAAGCTCTGAGACAAATGACAACTCTACCACAAGTGGCTTACAAAATCTTTGTAAGAACGAGCACCTCCTAAACACACTCGATGACACCTAACACACACACAAGGAATCGCTCAAGGGGAAGAAAAAATGACTAACCTTGATGGTCAAGCTTTTGGATAGAAAAACTCATTTTCAATCCAAAGTCGAAATACTCCAAAAGTTTGATGATTGTTGCTTGTGTAGAGTGAAGTCAAAATATTCAATGATAACTACACTAAGGATGTGCAAGTATACACAGTCAGTAACAAGTGATAAATATTTATATCGTCTACATAAGGATTAGTAGTAGATTCCAACTTATTCTAATTCAGTGAATTCATAGATGAATAAGTAATTGATTGCGGTTTTTATAATTACTAATGCTTCACTAAAATAAATGACATAATAAAAAGAATGCTTTTAGATTGTAACGATATGAATAGATAGGCTCGAATTAAGGTATAATACTATTTTTCTTGAGAAAGGTTGTTGAGCAAAAGAATTGCAGAATCGAATTACATAATAATAGTCTAGAAATCCTCCTAGATTTCCCAAACATCTCAAGTTAACTCTCATTATCCTATATAAATTTAACTTGTTATTTTTGTGCATTAGATGAGTCATTATCCCTAACCTCCTCATTTTGTCAGTCACTAACCTAATCGAGAAGCTAATGTGTTTTAAAAGAAACCTACTCCTCTTATTTTCTCCAGAAACATGGAGAAGATATTCATGCGTGTTGGCCATATAGACACAAATATTAAACTATTAATAACACCTTAAAAACAATTCAATTCAACAAAATTTACTTCAGTCCTAAATCAATTCAATAACATCACCTTTAGTCTTCACTTAAGGGTGATTAGTTCAAGCTACAATAACAAAAAGGCAGAAAAACAAATGAAAACAATGAGTTCATAAAGTTAATTAATCCATAGTGTATAATTCTATGGTCTAATAAAGATTATGATTGAATCTTTTTTTTTGCTTCAGCTTTCACTAACAAGATATTTTTCTACTGTTTCTACTTCGTCTTCGATTTCTTGGCTTCAGTTCTCGCGCATAAAAACGATAGAAAAATCTCTAACTCTTGATAAAACTCTACAACTCTTAATAATGAATATAAAACAATGAATGAAATCTTTCCATTGTTTTGGCAGCATCGTCTTCTTTTTTATAAGTCCTCTCTTGTGATTATGAGACTCATCATGTCAAACAATCCATGTGTCATTCATCCCAAGGCTGTTGAATTTTAAAAAGAAAGAATTTATCTTCTTTATTTGAATTTTTGTTATTTTTGTGTGGATATCTGCTTTTGTTTTGCTACAAAAATGCTCGATTAATATTTTGGCAATCTTTTGCTAGAATAATGCTCCTTCATTTATCTGCTGAAAAAATAGTTGAAATCAATAGAAAATAAGCATGAATCTCTTAATAATCACTTAATTGATGCTTCAAATAGAATAATTCAATAATAAGCACAAATCTCTTAATATGGGAATTCTCAGGAGTACTAAATGCAAAACAAAGGTAAACCTAGCAATTTCATTAACAAAGCATAGACACTTTATCAAATAAAGAACATAAAATCCCCATAAAAGACTTCAACTCTCTTTTGGAGAGTTATCAAATCTTGAAACTTGAAATATTGCTCGTCCTCGAGTAATGCATAAGATTCTAAAGATTCAATAGCATTGAGCTAGTAAAGAAATCTTACAGCAGAATATGATAAACATTTCAATGAAAAACTATTGACCATCAAGCTAGTTCACATCCACTTCAAATCAATCCCTTATCTCCTCTTTATTTCCCTACGCATCCCTTAAGTTCTACTTATTCTAAGGCTTCTATCTTCTAGTATGCTAATTCTTAAGTCATCAAATCTACTGTGCAATCAAGCAATCAGAGTTCCATCATATTCCCTTCTCAACACTGCTTTTGGTTTCCCCAAACTTCAGTATTTACAGATTGCTCTCCCATATCTTTTATCATAGCGAAACTTTTATTCCCTTCAAGTCACAACCTCAATTTTTCAGACTCATCACTTATTAGGGATTAATCACTCGTTTTCTCAACAACATTCTTGTTACTCTCTCGTCCCCTCAAAATGACAACATTGGTGATGAAGGCATCTAATTTTTGGAAAAGAAGTAACATTAAGGCAACACTCATCTCTTTTTTTATTTTATTTTTTTTTTAATGTTTTTAACCTCCCTTTTAAGTTACTTTTTGATGAAGCGAAAATTACAGGTGTCATAACGGTTCCTAGTTACTAGGCCTAATAAGAACGAAAGCTTTTAAGGGAGAGGAGTGTGCTATACAGAAAAAAGGAATGCAGTTATACAACTCAATCAAAAAAAATTAAAAACCAAAAGGTACGCAACATCCTCAAACTTAAAAAGGTACATTGTCCTTAATGTACTTAGCGATAAGGGTGAATTCCCAAACTTAGTCTCAAGAACCTAGGAAATAATGATCGAGCACAAGTCAGTTCTCTTAATGTTGGAGCAAACTTTCCTCTAGAATTAAGCTAAGTAGAAGTGAGGCCCTATGAATAGGCAAAAAGTGTGGACTGACTACACGGGATTATATTGAGTCAAAAAGTTTACAACTCTCAACAGACACAAACAAGTGCTCTTATCCTAGTCAGTAAGTCAACACTTCAAGGTTCATACATTCTGGGAATGCTAGATCAACATACTTTGTATTAAAGAATTGCTTTTAAGGATAACAACTAGAATGCTTTATAGAAATATAATTAAACCCCAACCAAAATATACTGCAAAGCAAGGTTACAAAATGTGGGGGGTCGTTGAAACATTAACAGTAGTATAGAGTTTCTTTTTCATAAATAAAAAACACATGAAGCAAGAGAATTTAAATAACAAAAATAATTAAAAACAAGAGAATTAAGAGAAAAAGGACAACCAACATCCCTTGCAATCATCAATCTTAAAAAATAGGATTCGACTCCTCTACAGCCTCGTCATGCACTAGCAGAGGTGGTCAGATCCATGGATTCATCAAATCATCGGGGAAGGGTGGGAAAGCAACATATGGTTTTGGGAAGTTTGAACCTCGAGCCTTCTTGAGAGCAGTGTCATGTCTTCAAGTGTAATTCCATAAAGTGTGGAATTGCCTCTCTTGGAACTCCATTCTACTCATCAATAACTCACGTTTCTCCAAAAAACGATATACTCCACATAAAAGGCCTCCTTCTCACCGTGGTATACTGTCATCCCTTCGAAGCCACACTAAGTTGGCGGTGTTAATCACTTCTTTGTCGAACAGCAGAATGTCATTAGGATACACTGACACGTCTGCCCTGTTACACAACATTGTAATGATGTTGGGAAAGAACGACTTGTCCACCCTCTTCTTGCCACATAAATAAATTTCTGGAGCAATGATTTTTCCCACATCGCTGCTGAGGCTGCACATGATGACAAAGACAAGTAGAATTTAGTCCTTTTTGATAGTGGAGTCATGGGTCACTGGGAGCCGACATAACTTCAAGAATGAAAGCCAAACGGTAGCCTTTGACTTCAATAAAGTAGAATGGAATGTGCGAGGGCTCGTGGAAGAAACTCTCCATTGTGAACCTTCAATGCCTACCTCACACATTGTTGCATTGTGTTGCTCTTGAGATGGAGCAATCGCCATCTCATTGTAGACAACGTGTCTTAACAGTGGAAGATACTGTTAATGGCTTCAGGGGAGAAATCTACTAGAACACCGCACACGAACATCTTAAATTCATTTCTCTCATCAAGATTGACACAAAATACTCTCATGATCCTAACGATGGCAAATTCTGCCTTCCTACAAAATTATTTCCAAAAATGATTAGTGATTCCTATAGAGAGATGATGTGGTAGTTCCTCATGCAGCTTTAAGAATCCTCTTTCAGCCAAGAAGTCCCTCTTCTTGATCCTCTAGTATCGTTGACGTGCTGCAGATCAGCTTCTCCATAACATGTTCAAGAATGGGCTCCTTGCCCTTCTGTTTTGCTCGCTTTGTTGCTAGTGTTAACGTTCGGTTCATCAAGTGGAGTGACTTCTTCTTCTTCTTGGATTTCTTTTTCTTCTTTGGAGTGCTTGATGAAGGGTCTGTGGGTGTTTCTTCAACAGTTTCCTGTAACTCTTAGAATAAGAGTTAAGAGTGGTCTAAATTGGTACCTTTCTGAGCTAAACAATGCCTTATTATGGTCCATAAACTGAAATTCATGTGCACATCTCTGGTGTTTTACTTTGTGCAAATGATTTTGGAAGTGATAGAATTATTTGTTAATTACGTTGACTTTGCTGAAACTTCATTACTGTTTTGTAATAATTGGCTAATTTTGCTATAACATCTTATTAACAGAAGCAAATTCCTATGACATTGTTAAGCTGAAAGTAAAGTACTGTGAGATGACATTTCATTAAATGAGATAGCAAATGGCACGTGACAAGCTAAGAAATATCTAAAGAAAGGCTTCCACATGGAAGATTGAGCAAAATAAGCCCCTAATTGTTGTCCAAATGGATAAGATGGAGAGAGATACAAAAGGAAAAGGAGGTAGCCCCCATATACATACAGTTTTCATTTTCTCTTTAGGATAAGAAATTTTCTCACTTTTGGAGGAAGATTTTTCCAAAGAAAGAAAGAAGAGACAAGAGGAGAAGAAAGACAACTTTTAGAAAGAAGACTCTTCTACAAATTTTCCTTCATTTTGTTTTATCTCATTTCTTTTCTTTTTACTTAGTAGTTCACGGTTTGTAATTTTGAATTCTAAATATTCTCAGTTTTTCCTTCTTATTGAAATTATGTACTGTTTATTTCAAGTTAGTTGTTATTCCCTTCACTTAAGCATGAATTAATTAGTTTAAGGTGAAGGTTAGGGATGTTTTGTTCTCGAATGTTATGAAGAATGTTTACAACTACCTTGACTATCTATTTATGGATGCTAATGAATGAATGCCATTTCTGATTGCATTGATTGACTACTTTTACAATCTGCTTTTTAGTATGAACTTGAGAGAGGGAGTACTAATGAACTCTTAGCAATCCACATTAGTATAATTCATTTATTGAATTTGAGAGAGAGTAAACAATAACTTCCTTTTAATGCACATTAAAGAACACTTGTATGTAAAGAACTAGGGAGCATGGAAATAAAACCTAGATGTCGAGCTTTGAGAAAAGCATAAGAGTTGTTTTGTGTTATTTTGACAAGGTTGGAAATGTTGTAGGATTCTTTAGCATTCAGTACCTTAAATTCCCTGACCTAAACCGGTTTAATCAAAAGTCTATTAAGTGTCTCTTGAAACCTATTGGTGCTTGTTACCATTTGTTAATTGTCATTTTTGTTCTTTTAAGCAACTGCTAAATTTAGTTACTCAAATTCTCCTAAGCTATTGACTTTTAAGCTAAATTTTGTTAACTAATCCTTGTGGATCGTCTTTGCACTGCTACAAGTTCTAACTGTACACTAGCACTCAAAGTGTGACCAAGCTAAGAAGATTGTATAATTTTGACAAGTTAATTAAAAATACTTAACAAGTTTTTGGAGCAGTTGCTGAGAATTAAGTTTAACAAAATTGATTTTAAAAGTGAATTTAGATGAATTATGTGCTTCAAGGGACTGACTAAGCTATTGTGAATTGCAGGTGTTGTACAAGTGCATGAAAAAATTTCCTAGTTTAGAATTCTTGTTAGAATTCGATCCTGAGATTGAAAAAAACTCTAAGGAGAATTAGATGAGAAAGAAGAGAGACACTAGATGAAGAAGAAAGGCCAGAAGCTATGGTTGATTTACCTAATAGACCAGCTATGACACCAGAACCTGTAAGGCAACAACCAACTGCAGCAGTTATTCAAGCTATTAACCCTAGGAACGTAGTTCAAATTCTTGATGATAGGGAGATACCCATATGAGATTATGCAGCCCAAATATACAATTAAATGAATGCTATAATAGCAAGGCCTAGAATCCAAGCACCTAATTTTGAACTGAAATTGTGATGTTTCAGATGCTTCAATCAAAGTTGCAATTTCATGGTTTGCGTGTTGACAACCCTCATCAACACCATAAGTTCTTCTTTGAGGTGTGTGATTCATTTGTGATACCTGGAGTGTCAGTAGAGGCATTAAGATTAACTTTATTTCCTTACTCTCTTGGTGGTGATGCTTTAGCATGGTTGGGAACCCTGTTGTTGGACTCCATAACAACTTGGAATGAAATGGCAATGCAATTCATATTGAAATACTTTTCTCTCACCAAGAATGTGAAGTTGAGAGAAGACATTATTCCCTTCTGCCAAGGGAGTGATGAATCTTTCAGTGAGGCATGGAAGAGGTTTAAAGAAATGCTAAGGACGTGCTCCCATCATGGTTTGCCACATTCTTTCCAAATGGAAGCTTTTTACCATAGTTTAACAAATACCTCCAAGTTAGTGGTGGATGTTTCTACCAATGGAGCATTGTTAACTAAGTCTTATAATAAAACAAGTGAAATCTTGGATACCATTTCAACTAATCACAGCCATTGGTCAGATCCAAGGGCATGAGTTGAAACCGTGGACATAACTAGAGGGAAATTGGAATTAGATGCTCTCACAACCCTAACAGCTCAAATTTCCTCCTTGTCTAATATGCTAAACAATCTTACTATGGGAGATATAGCACAAAACACAGCCACAGTAAACCAGCTTAATACAGTATTTTGTGGGTATTGTGGAGAGAATCATCTGATGTAACACTGCCTTACTAACCCTGCATCATTCTATTACATTGGGAATCAGAATGAATAGAGAAATAATAACCCCTATGCCCAAACTTATAACCCTGGTCAACACCCAAATTTTTGTTGAGGAGGTCAAGGAACTAGCAATCAGAGTGGGCAAGCACAACGAAAGCAAAATTCCAACCTTGTATATGTCCAAGCAAATCAAGCCACTCCAAGTAATCCTCCTGGTTTCCAACCCTATCCTCAACAAAATTAACAAAGACAATAGCAATCCCATCAGGTGATCCCTAAGACTTTTTTTGAAAGCTTGATGAAAGAATATATGCCAAAAAATGATGTTGCCATTCAGAGTCAGCAAGCTTCCCTAAAGAAAGTAGAAATGCAAATGGGACAATTAGCCACTAAGTTGAAAAATAGACCACCTTGTATACTGTCATCTGATATAGAAAGGGAAAAATATTGATGGAAGATCAGTTTAGTGTGCAGAAAAAGAGAGTTGTGGGCAACAATGAAAAAGATGCTGAGGGTGAACAAGAAAATGAGAAGCAGGAAAGAACTCACGGTAATGGGGTAGAAATTCCAGTGGACGAAGAAAAGGATACAGCAATGGAGAATCTCACTAAAGGCACAGATAAAAAGTAGAGAACTAGCAGCAAGGTAAGTGACCGTCCTACTTTCAAACCACCACCCCATCCGTTTCCTCAAAGATTGAAAAAGCAAGGCCAAGAGCATCAATTTAGAAAATTCTTGGATGTTCTAAAACAACTACATATTAATATTCCTCTGATAGAAGCCTTAAAGCAAATGTCCTCTTATGTGAAAATTTTAAAGGATATCCTCACAAAGAAGACAAGGCTAGGGAAATTTGAAATGGTGTCTTTAACAGAAGAGTGTAGTGCCATCTTGAAGAACAAAATCCCTCCAAAGGTAAAAGACCTTGGAACATTTACTGTTCCAGTATCCATAGGTGGAAAGGAGCGAGGGAGGGCTCTTTGTGACCTTAGAGCCAGCATAAATCTTATGTCCTTGTCCATATACAAGCAATTGGAAATAGGGGAAACAAGACCCAACAATGTCCCTACAACTACCTGACAGATCTATCACTCACCCAGAGGGCAAAATAGAAGACATTTTGGTTCAGGTGGATAAATTTATCTTCCCTGCAGACTTTATTATATTGGACTATGAGGTAGATAAAGAGGTACCTATCATTCTTAAGCGTCCATTTCTTGCCATAGGAAGAGCCCTGATAGATGTACAAAAAGGAGAGCTCACTATGAGACTAAATGATCAGCAAGTAACATTTAGTGTTTTTGATGCCATGAGGCGCTCTTCAGAGCTTAAAGAATGTTCTGCAATCCAACTTATTGATGATTTGGTCCAAACAGTGTTTGAGAAGAGTAGTAGACTCCAACATGAAAATGTATTTGGGGAAAGGAAACTAATTGAAATAGAAATAAAGGACAATAATGATGTAGCAAATAACAAAATCTGTGAAATAACCAGTGATTTGAATCATTGAGTTGACGGATAGACGGTTAAAGCCTATCAAACCATCACTTCTAGAAGCTTCTGAACTATAGATGGAGCCACTCTCTGATTACCTCAAGTATGCCTATTTAGGATAGAGAAATACTCTTCCTATCATCATTGCTGCTGAACTGACCAAAGAGAATGAGGAAGCTTTGCTAAATTTGTTAACGGGAGCCATAGGCTGGACAATAGCTGATATGAAAGGAAACATTCCATCCTACTATGTCCACAAGATTAATGTAGAAGATGAGAACTTCAAATCTGTTGAACAACAAAGGAGGCTAAATCCAGCCATGAAGGAGGTAGTGAAGAACGAAATCCTTAAATGGCTAGATTTTGGCATCATCTATCTAGTAGCTGGTAGTAATTGGGTCATCATAGTGCAATGTGTTCCTAAAAAGGGAGGAATCACTGTAGAGGTCAATGAAACCAATGACCACTACAAAATTGTCACTAGCTGGAGAGTCTGCATGGACTGTAGAAGATTAAATAAAGCCACCAAGAAAGATCACTTCTCTTTTTCTTTTATTGATCAGATGCTAGACAGATTAAATAGGGAAGACTTTTACTATTTCCTTGATGGTTACTTTGGTTACAACCAGATTACCATAGCCCTAGTTGATCAAGAGAATACTACATTCACCTGCCCCTATGGCGTTGTTCACCTTTAGAAGGATGCCATTTAGATTTTGTAATGCTCTAGCCATATTCAAAAGGTATATGATGGCCATCTTCTCAAATTTAGTGGAATCAGTTGTTGAAGTGTTTATAGATGACTTTTCGGTCTTTGGAGAAGATTTTACCACCTGTTTGACAAACTTGGGGAGAGTACTAAAAAGATGTGAAGAAACCAACCTAGTGCTTAATTGGAAAAATGTCTTTTATGGTAATTGAGGGAATTGTGCTTGGTTACAAAGTTTTTTTAAAAAAAAACTTATTGGAAATCAATAGACCATTTCACTTTAGGGAAGACTATGAAGAAGCATTCAAGACCCTCCAAAAATCTGTCACATTAGCTTCTATTATTGTAGCACCCAACTGGAAGTTACCTTGTGAACTTATGTGTGATGCAAGTGACTTTGCAATAGGGTAATGCTAGGATAAAAAAAGGACAATAGTATTTACCCAATCTACTATGCCAAATGCACCCTCAATAAAGCTCAACTCAACTAGACAACCATAGAGAAGTGAAAGATTAAATAACATGCACGCGCAGCGAAGTGGATCAAAATTGCACTCTAACTTGCTAAATTAAAAAAGGATAAACATGCATAATATAAGAGGAAAAACAGTGAAAAAGGAAACTAACCTTTGATGCTCAAGTTCTTCCTC
>JAOANK020324272.1:0-11000 GCA_026257165.2 Telfairia occidentalis
ATGTGGCATTATGACAAGCGTGGTGTTTATTCTGTTAAGAGTGGATACAAACTAGCTATGGATGATGGAAACCACACGGAAACTTCGACAAGTACAGCCAGTGGACCCAGCTGGACAAATTTGTGGAAACTGGATCTCCTAGAGAAAGTTAAAATCTTTGTTTGGCGTGCATGCCTCAATACCCTCCCTACAAAGCTCAATCTATACAAGAAGAAAGTGGTGGACAATGACGTTTGCCCACTCTGTAACAGGGAAGTTGAAATTGAAATTCATGCGTTATGGACTTGTAAAAAAGTTAGAAATTATTGGGCAAATTGGAGCCCGGTGTTTTCCTTTATGCATGATTATTATATTACTTTCTCTATTCTCTTTTGTAGGGCATTTGAGGAGCTACGAAGGAACGAAATGAAGGTTTTCACCATCATCCGATGGACACTTTGGAACAATTGCAACACCACGATTTTCAACAATTCCCAACATACTTTCGAAGAGCCAATTTTAAAAGCGTTGACTTTTGTCGAGGATTGAAAGAAGGACGCAAGCGAGGTCCCCCCAACCGACAAACACACCAGAACAACAGTTTCAATGAAGAGAGGTGGCGACCCCCAGAGTCACTCACTTACAAACTTAATACCGATGCAACATTTCTTGACGGCAAAGTTAGTTTTGGGATAATTGTTCGTGATGCTCAGGGAGATGTTTTGCTAACAGCGGAGAAAGTAAGGGGCTTCATGGTCCTGTTGAGTTGGCAGAGGCTTTGGCACTTGAGGAGGGCATACAGATAGCCATAGAGGCGGGATTCGACCACTCTGGGCCGAAATTGATTCCCAAATAATTTGGAAACTCATCCAGGGCAACAACCGTTTTGATAATGAAGTTCAGATAATTGTCGATGAAATAAGAAAGAAGGTTCGAAGAGGCGAGATTGCGGGAGTTTTACTGACCAAACGGAAGCACAACGAGGTTGCCAATTTGTTGGCGATTCATGCGCGGCGACATCAACATTCTCAGATTTGGATGGAAGACTACCCACATTGGGTTCATCACGCATTTTGCACTGATTCACCCACTTTTAACTAACTAGTGTTTTCTTCCTTTGGTTTCTTTGTACTAAAAAAAAATTTGTGATAAAATTAAAAGTATATGGTTAAATAATTATATATTAAAGTTTAGAGATTAAATTGTTTGTTTTTAACAAAAGTATACCAACCGTGTTTTTAACTCTCCTTTCTTTTTTGAGATCTTTTTAATATTTTAACCCTATTTCACTTTTTATTTACCCAATTTATATTTTTCAAGCACAACATATCAGAATTATGAGGTACTAGTGATCTTAAAAAGTTAGTATTTAGAATCCTTATCTCTTAATATAACTAAAATACTAAAAACATTTTAATCCCTGTGTTTATATAAATAAATCAATTTAATTTTAATCAAATTTCAATTGGTTGCAGCGTGAGAAGGTATTATCCGGTACCCTTGCCCTATTTTTTAAAATCTATCTTTTGTTAGAGTAAAATAAGGAAAAATTAAGTAAACAGAAAACTTTATTAATTTTAAACTTTAGGTGAGGTGGAGTGGTGATGATCACACTCAGGGTGACCTCGCAGATGACCTTGGATCTGCAAGAGAGGGAAAAGGTGAGGTGGAGTGGTGATGACCACACTCAGGGTGACCTTGGATCTGCAAGAGAAGGATGAGGTGAGGTGGTGTGGTGATGACCACACTCCGACGCTTAAGTCAGTCAGGTAATAGAAAATAGTAATATATTTTCTTTAGGTCTTAGTGCTTACCTTTTGGTGTGGTTTTACCTTGTATTTATACTTGGGTGTAGGTGGACTTGGAATGAAAAATCCCGCCTCATCCGCCGTGATTCGAGGCAGACTAAGGGGGCTAATTTGGGGGAGTAAATCCCTGCCAATTCGCCCTATCCCGCGTGAATCTCAGAAGAGGATTACCTTCTAGGGTCACCTCATCCCACTGAGCTCATCTTGCCGAGCTGGGCTTAACCTCTTTTACCTCAGCTCTGCCCGAGGTGGCGCCACATACGTGGCATTTCCAGGATCCTCGAGGTGTCTTGGTGGTTTTTCACCTCCAACAGTTTTATTAAACAATTTTGTTTGGTGCTCAAAGTGTCACAAATAACGTCTCTTAAAATAAGACGAATTACTAGCCTTTGAATGCAACACTTTAACCATAGAACTTAACGAACACTATAGTTTGTGAGTAATCATACAAAGAAGAGAAGAGAATTCGAGAGAAATTTTTTTGTAAATTTAAAAGAAAACCAAAAATTTGTGGTCACTCAAATAGTCAAATCTCTTCATATAGAGTTGTGCTCATGATAAAGAGATATATCCTTTCATGAAGAGTTATGGTTCTCTAAATTTAATAATGAGATTTTTTTATTCATAGTTTCCAACAATCTCCCATATGAATAAAATTATTTTAAAACTTTTAAACAAATAAAAGAAAGTATGATTACTCATGAAGAATACCTACATTAAGTAGTCTAAGACTTTGAACTTTTCCTACTAAAACTACAGAGTTTCCTTAGTTTATCAGTAATAATCAAGAGATTTTGAATTGTCGACATTTGGTGGAAGTTAAAACCATAAACTCCCAAACTTAAATATTTGCTAGTCTTGAGCAAAAGAAAACCAGATATTGTATAATGAGTGTATTGATCTAAGCCTCAAAAGTTCCATTAATCAAGTGGATTATGAAAATGAAAAATTGGACTACACTCAATTGTAATGTAAGTTCCTTCACACTTTAAATCCCATAGGTGAATGCATAATCCTTCCTACTTTAGTTTTTGTTAACCCTTAGAAGTTTTATACAGATATCAAATTCTTTTAATTTTTTATGACTTCAAGGTTCCATTTTAAAGTCTCCAAACATCAATATAAGTAATATACCATTAGAATATCTAATTTAAGACCAATTTTCTCCAAATTTAAGTGATGCAAAAATAAGAAAAGTACAATATTTTTCAAACACAGCAAGAGCCCTTACTTATGATAGTTCTTCCTTTGTCTACTGGTCAAGCATGCACATTTAGATTACTCAAAGGTGGCTCTAACTGATTACAATAGATGTAGCTTTTTCTGTCCTAAAAAACTAATGACAATGTTTTTTGTTTTCTCTTTAGAAGGTTCATGACTCCCCTTAATATTAGATAAAACAAAGGAAAAATATTTCAATACATGACTGAAGTGAGATATGATCGCAGCACACGGTGTGCGAATACTACAGTGTACGGGTTAGTTTTAGTATAGTGAATTGAGTGTACGAGTGTCATCCTCGAGATTGGGTTTCGAGTATGGTTAAGTACCACAGATAATCGCGCCTCATTTTATCTAGGTAACCCACTAACATGACTGGGAGTTAAGTTACCCTACTCCTACTCCTAGATAGATGGAGGTTACATAAAAAGAGTGTGCCCTGACCAAATTGACATACTTTGTGACCCTAAACTTTACTAACAACGGACTATTCTATCGCCATGCAATTATAAGCTGAGATTAATTAACGTTTGGCTCCCCCTCTCGAGGTTACCTAATCTCTCACTAAGCAAGCAGACTCAACCTTTCGGTCTATTATGCACACACCTAGCAAGGCATTATGAACTACCCACCGAATACGACCCCTTAGAGGACTCATTGTGATCTCATCCTCTCTCAAGCTCAAGGCAAACTCGCTTGTCATCATAGTTCACAACAGACCTACTAGAGATAATAACACATGCTTCTCTAAAATAGGCCTCCGCTCATCACGTTGGCCTACTACAGTCATGCATTCGAGTTCTAATCTAAGCCTTACTCTCTCGAGCTAAAACTTAAATCATGCAAATCATTTAACCCTTGAGCAGAAGATTAAAAGCCTTAAGCAAACAAAAGCATGAATAATTACACGAGATATGAATAGTCCATAAAATTAATAAAGCGTTAAAAACGTCACATGCACTACAATGCGTCAAGGAAAAATCCCTCCACTCAAATTCACAACTAAAACAGAGACTCCCTCAAGAATTTACAAAGCGAAATTAAATCTAGAAAATAGAAAGAAAACTCCTAAAGACGTGTGTCAAATTCGTTCCCGACGTAAGACCCGCAATCTCGAGCCTCAGATTGCTCTGGGGAGTCCATGGGAAGCTTCTACATCATCTAGAAGACTCTGCTCTATCATGCAAAATTGCCTCTCCAGATGGCCTCCCCATTTTTGGAAGAAGAAAAGACCTTTTATTTTGCTCTCTGCCCGCGACGTCGAGATGTTATAAGGCAGCGTCCCTCTTTTCCTCCAAAATTGTGCAGCCCGAGCATAAGTTAGGGCCATAAAATTTTGTAGCGTCGAGACGGTAGAAGCAGCATCTCGATGCCACTTCGTGAGCAACATGGGGCTGGAGGCGCACGGATGTGGAGAGCGTGCAGTCACTTATGGCATCGAGACACTCTTGGTGGCGTCGAGATGCTGCAGGTGCAAGCGTGCGGTTAGGTTGGTGACAGGAATGGTGCGTGTGCATGGGTGCACGTGTGTGGGCACTAAACATTGAGCAGGGCGTCGCACGGGTTGCAACGCTGTTGGCGTTGCTCGTGTGGAGGCAGGGCAAGGTGTGCGCATATGCGATGATGCGCGGTGTTGAGTGTGCACTGTCTTCATGATGTTCATCAGCATCTCGACGCCATTGAGCAGTGTCTCGACGCTGATGATCACAGCTCCAGATTTCTAGCAAATTTTAGCATCTCAACGCTTGGGCATGGCGTCTCAACGCTGCCCCCTGGGTTCCTTTGTATTTTGGCCTCCTTTCTTTTATTCTTAGCCAAATATTTGTCCTCTTAAGCTTGATTGTCGACCCGAACAACTCCAAAATCATATGTTCTTCTAATTAAGCTCGGTATGTACAAATTAACATAAAAACTTGTGAAGCACTGAAATTATCGACCAAATCAAGCTAAAATCAAGACTAAGGATAACACATTTTTGTGTGCTATCAAGATATTACCCAACATCAATTCGATCAACCATCTAACAAATTCTCGAAGTCCTTCAAAATAAAAATAAGTCTAAATCTATATGACCTAACTCTAAGCATCTAAAACTAAAGTAGGTGAGACTATGTGCATAAGTGATGTAAAATGATATAAAATAAAATTAAACCTACATTCAAGTCAAAGTGTAGTCCCAATTTCAATAATCATAAGGTAAGTGGGATAAGAGATATAATTCTATCATCAGGTGTCATAGTCATGATTTCTTTTAATAAAATGAAAATAACAAATTTTGTGACCAATTACACATTTACATGTGCCTTCAAATTAAAATTAAAATATATAAAATTGGTAAATCAAATAATATCACTTATCTATCATAAGGTCGTCATATGATATAATTTAGTCTAATTGGATTGTGCCACATTTTTGGGCTAAAAGTCAAATCAGCCAAAAATCACTAAAATGGGACAAGGTCAACCCAAGTAACTGAAGCCTATCAAAAAGAGCTTAATTGAATCTTAATAAGCTCAAGTCCAACGGTTTGGGCCAAAAGTCAACCAAAGTCAAGCCCAAGCCTAGGTCCAACTCCATATGAGACCCACCAAAATCTCTATAAATAGAGGGGTCCTCTCTCATTTTCATTGATTCAGAATTCAAAAATCAGAGCACTTAGTATTCAGAAGATCTAGAGAATTCAGAGAGAAGACTCCCAAGAGATCTAAGACTCCCTAAATTCTAAAAGAATTTTTGAAGACTCGAAGACTTTAAGAAATTGGTCATCTTCTTTAACAAACCAAAGTCAGAAGACTTTGAAGATTCTTCAACAGGTAGCAGTCGAAGACTTAAAAAGATTCTTCAACAAGCAAAAGCCAAAGACTGAGAAGATTCTTCAACAAGCTCAAATAAAAAAAAAACTCACATTTTCTTGACCCTAGAACAAGCTCATCAGTCCTCGAATTGAAGTGTAAATTAGAGAGAAATCATCAGAGGATTATACATTAGAGAATTGTACTATTACATAAAAATTAATAATATCAAGTTTTATTTTTACGAATCAAATTTCTCCATAAATTTTGTGTGAACAAATTGGCACACCTGGTGGCACCACCTCTACCTTTCATTCAATAATCAAACTTCACCAAGAAAAAGTGATGGCCTCCAAAAAAGCTTATTCGCAGAATACTATTTCAAGGGACTCTTACACAGGACCATTTATGCGTCGCAGCTCTAAGGAAATTTAACATGAAGAACGTTAAACAATCGTCATTATGAACAAAATGTTAAGCCGCATGACAAAATTTGCTTAGAAGGACGTCATGATTAAAGAAAATTCCTTACTGGACAAACTTGCTCCTTCTCTTAATCAACTAAGAAAGCATCAACTTATGACGTAATATTTTTCATGATGACTGATCCAGGCACTGGTGAAGAGAGAATAGATGAAGTAGAACAGAAGATTAGTAAGTTGTTGAAAGCAATCGAAGAAAGAGATCATGAAATAGCGCCTCTTAAAAATCAAATCAAAAGCTAGAATGCCATCAAGTCAACAGACCCTTGCCATAAAAAAATAAGGGGAAGACCATCATGCAATAAGATCAGTCCAAACATTTTGCTTCAATTGCTTTGCTATCTATTTAGCAGCATTAAGATTTAATCGTGAACTCCATTAGAGCTTAATAAGGTGAACCTACTCAAAATTTCCTTTTGTATTCCAAACTGTATATTAAGAGGATTGATAACCTAGGGATGTTGTTTGGTGGTGAATTCCCTTCCTTAATACGATGTTTCTTTTCTCTCAATGAATAATATTGTTTGTATTTAAAGCTTAGTATTCTTTGGAGTTAGACAGAAAGACATTGAATCATGCTCAAGTGCAAGCAATTATACAAGTAATGTAGGAAATATTCCAGAGTATCGATCCTCAGGGATATGTGATGATGTTGTGTTATGTTAGTGGATGCAGAGATAACATAATAAGTTGTCTAAAAGAAATGAGGGTCGGAAGAAATAAGGGGTGTTGTTGGTTGGTGTGATGGCAGGAAGTAAATAAAAGTGATAGAAAGCTGGCGCGAGGATATAACGGTGAAAAGATAATGGGTAAGAGAACGAATGACTTCTCGAATCCTCTCATCACTATGCAATATTATTTTGGAGCAATTTCTACAAGAAAACAAAGCACAAGAAACCATGGATCACACTCATGTCACTCTATCAAGACTTTAGAGTTAATATAACAGATAGCATTTATGTCTAACTACAATCTATAGCTCAATACTCAGACCTCTTGGTTTTACACCCTTCTTCACTATATCTAGCATAAAAAGTGATGTAATGTTTAAGCGATTTCGATTGCCTCTTAACTATCAGCAAAGAAACAATAGTGCATTCAACCGGTGATCAGGTGGGTTGAACAACCTTTCAACTAGATACCTTAAACAAGCTAAAATGCATATTTCTTTGTAGAAATTTAACTCACAACAGTAGCATTACAAGCTTAGAGGTTCATCTAGAGCCACCTGTAAATGAGTTTAGTTACAAGCCCTAGAAATGGAAAGTTCAAAGCTATGAATAAAAGCCAAAAAAATTGTTCAAAGCTATAAAGAAAGTGTTAAAGCTGTAAAGAAAGCGTTAAAGCTGTAAAGAAAGCGTTAAAGCTATAAAAGAAAGTAGTAAATAAAGTAGTAAATGAAGCCAGCTGTAGACGAAAGAAGAGAAGAAGAAATGCTCCAAGAAAGTTGGTTAGTAGGTTCTTGTCGCTTGGTATTCTTCCTCGAGAGAGAAATAATTCCCTTTTATGGTATTCTATTCTTTTTTGGGCGACTTTTTACCCTAAAATTTAGCACTCTTCTCATTATATACAAGATGTAAATATCCAATCAGTTTTTTTTTTAAACTTTGAACCACGTGTAAAGAAAGAGAGAATTTTGTAGGTTTTATTTCTCGCGCGTGTGAACTAAAGATGTTTTTTGTACAACTGAAAGTTCCAAGAATATTCCCATTGTGGCACCTTTTTAGCGTATCAACATAACAAAATGCTCGAGCATCCTAGCACATATTCAAAGTTCTTCTTCGTTCTGTACCTAATCACACAAAAATTCATATAAGTGTTCTTTCTTTTCATTATAAGCAGCCTATTTAGGTTTGAGCTATAATTGAACACTTCACCTTGATTATCAACAAAGATTCTTAACTTACTTAAAGGACTCACTGAATGCTTAGTCTAAAGGCATGCAGATCGCAAATATAAAGCAAAGAATAACATGCTTTCGACTGGTACACCGATCTTGAGCTTGAAATCATCGACAATTGAGATCAATTTGAAAGAGAATTTCTCAATGGTTTTTGTAATACAAAGAAAACTGTCAGTATGATGGAGCTCACAAATACCAAACAACAAAAATGTGAACCAATTATTGACTACATCAACCATTGGAGAGCTTTAAGTCTCGACCATAAAGATCCACCTACTGAAGTATTTGCCATTGAAATGTGCATTTAAGGCATGCACTAGGGTCTTCTCTATATTTTTTAAGAGATAAAGCCCTGAACTTTTGAGGAGTTGCCAACTCGTGTTCATGTATGAAGCTAAGTACCGCTAGTAGAGGAAATAAAGATCTTCTTGCTTGTGATGTTAAGAAAGAAAAGAAAGAAGTCAAGAGCATGGAGAAGACCTCCAAAAGTTATGCTAAAGAATCTATGGTCGTGAATGTCACTCGCTTCAAGTTTTCTTGAAAAGAAAAAGAAAAAAAAGATGGAAAGGCGACTAATTGGATACGAGTCACTCATTGAAAGAAGCGAAGGCAACATTGTGCCCAAAAAAAGCCTTGTATATTGTAAAATTATTGAAGGCAAAGCAGACCGCAAAAGAATAAATTAGAAGCAGGTTAAGAGCTTGTAACTATTTGGCTTGAACAAAGACCGCAAAGAAATATCTCCCAAGGCAAGCTTGAGTTTATCGAAGATGAAGATGAAGGATAGACTTTAGTAAGTCATCGAAAGAAGTGAAGATAGCATTGTGCCTAGAAAGAGCCTCGCACATTGTGAAATTATAGAAGACAAAGCATACCACAAAAGAAGAAATAAAGAAAGAGTTCAAGAGAGCTTAAACTTGTTGTGTAGAGGAGAATGAATATTTTGTTCAATCCCAACAGTCAATAACTCTAAAAGAACTTTTTCCAAAAGGCTTTCAAGATGATGATCGAGAAGATGTGTGTGGAACGATCACTTGTCATGTTGTTAATATGATAAAGGATTGTGACCCTCCTTCAAGTCCATCTCAAGATATGATAAAAATGGAAGATTCGTCTTCATCTAGTATAAAAGATTTGTTATCAGTTACTGAAACAGCTAAAGAGGCTCTTATCACAACACTAAGGAACTTCGACGTTTCAAACAACTCAGTCTCTCAAGTACATGCATGTGCCTCATGTTGTATGTTCATTGGTTTTACAGACGAAGATTTGTTGTTAGGATCAAAGCCTCATAACAAACCCTTATTTGTCTCAAGCTATATTTGAGAACAAAAAGTTTGTCGAATTCTCATCAATAATGGTTCAACAGTCAATAAAATGCCTAAGTCAACCATGCTACAATTAGGCATCTCAATGGAAGAGCTATCGAATAGTAGATTAGTTATTCAAGGCTTTAATTAAGGCAAACAATGACTGATTGGAATGATCTGTCCAGAGATTATTATTGGAATTTTGAAGGCTAACATTTTGTTCCACGTTATTGATTCCAAGACCACTTACAAGCTATTGTTAGGTTGTTCTTGGATTCATGGAAATGTTGTGAAATCTTCCACGCTACATCAATGTTTTCAATTCTATCAAGACGAAGTCAAAAAGGTCAAAGCAGACACCAATCCATTCTCAAAAGCAGAATCTCACTTTGTCGACGACAAGTTTTACATGGAAAATGACAGAATGGTAGAAACATTGCCAACAATAATTCCTTTGATCGAAAATCACAAAATGGAGTACCAACAAAATATGAAGAAAGGGCTAGTTGAAGAAATATGCACTGCTAAAGTCCACACAACTAAAGCATCCACTAACCCAACAAAGTTAAAAGCTTTAAAGAAAAAGAAATTTTCAAGCAATCCTATCCTACATTATGTCCCTATATCTCGATGTAAGAAGGAAAAATCACCATTCGCTGAATGCTCAAGGAACCTAAAGGTCGGCGACATGGAGATCCTAAAAGAAAACTTCATCATGCCTCTTACAACAATAACAAAGCAAGAAATAAGGAAGTCAAAGTTGATCATACAAAAATAATTTTGCCTAGAAAGACAACGAAAGACGGGTTTGACCTAAAATGCATATAAACTTCTTGTAAAGATAGGCTATGACTTCACAACTCAGACTGAGTTCAACGGTTTAAACATTTTCGATGACAAGCTTGAACTCTTCTCAACACAAAAAAAGCTCCAAAAAGAAGGTTATGTTATACCTACTTCAAGAGCTGGACTGAGTTATCGCTAATCAGAGCCAGTTCTCTTATAATAAGAAAAGGGAAAAAGGGTTATAGATGTGCATCATATCATGGCAGAAGAGGTCGATAACTTAGAAGGGAAGAAAAGTGAGGAAAATAAGAAAATTTCTATCTTTAGTCACGTTAATGTCCAAAATCTTTGCCCTTTCATTCGTCATAAGTCAAATGTGATGTCAACAAAGCAAGAAAGTCGATGCTAACTTTTATTTCCTCTCGACTTTCACCTTTCCAAAGGCTGCGTGTATCTACATAAAAAAAGATAGGTCAACTTTTGAAATTCATTTTCAATCATCTTGGAATAGTGTGTTGTAAATACGAAGAAAAGTTAAAGGCTCAAGAAATAAAATAGGTTGACAAAATGAACAACAGAAATGGAGTCTGTAGTTCTGTCCCTTCACAAATGAAGAGAAAGCTTTTTTTCCTCATCATTACAAAAGGTTCATTAAAGGTAAAACAACAGTTAATCATTTTGACTAATCTTGCAGAGGAAAATAAAGAGCTTAAGACAAA
>JAOANK020324273.1:0-14624 GCA_026257165.2 Telfairia occidentalis
AGAGTTGTTCTTAATCCAAAGTGAAACCCTCCATAAGTTTGGTGACCAACCTAAACTTGAATGTTTCTAAGGGGTTTTTGCAACAAGATCAAGTGCACCAAGCTCTCATAGTTTTGGGAGCCAAAAAAAAAAAGCTCAAGGGCTAATTTTCATTTTATTCATCAAAAGTTTTTTTTTCTCAAATGTACAAGGAGATGTCATTTATAAGCATCTTTACCTCCAACTAAAAATAAAAGAGAAAAAGGCTTAAACTAAACCTAAACTAAACTAATTACAAGATTTAGTTGTTCCTTTCTCAAATAAGCATGACGAAGTTACATAACCTTAAACCGGACCTAAGAGCTGTTACATAAATTATGCATCAAGACCAAAACAAGGTTACAACAAGAAAAACAAGGGAACACTAATTTAGGGTTAAAATGCTAAAGAGCCCCTATATTAACCTAAATTATACATCAAGTTGTTTTGAAGCTTCTTTCTCCAGTTGTCCTCCTTCCTCTTTGTTGAACTCTCGTGGCTAGATGTGTTCTTGCTTGAAGTATATCATCCTCTCCCTCTTGAAAGGGAGTCGACCTCGAATCCAAACCTATATTTTAAAGAAAACTAATTATGTTAGTAACGGAATGATGATTTAACTTTCATTTACATTGTAGACTACTCTTGCAGTCATGAGAGGTCAAAGTTCGTGCTTTTGTAAGTTTCATCTTCGCAACGTTTGGACAAGTGCTTGGCTCTATCAATGGCATCTCCAATTCCTTGCATCCTTCTTGATAAGAAAAGCTTTTATTTCTTGCAAAAGTTCGTGAGTAAGACTAGACATACATGGCTTAAGTTCTCTCGTTAGATAAAACTCTTTACGTTTCAAAAGCTCAAGAATATGGTGTTTTGTGAGAATGAAACATGGACCTTAAAACACCTAACATTAAGCTCTTCTTTTTTATCACTATCTTGATTATCATGCAAGTGATGGTCAAACAATTCAATCTCTAAGTGCTTGGAACTAGATTCATTTGATGCAATACATGGATTAACACTTAATTCATCATGATATAGAAGCGCAAGAGAATGAATAGCATTAGAGTCATGCACTTCTAGGCTCTCTATAACAGATACATCTAATTGTTCTTCACATGAAAATACATGATTAGATGGTAAGGTATGGTGCAATAATTCATCAATAGGTAGCAACACGTCATTATCCTCACCCTTGTTGATTCTTTCTTGACTATGAAAATGCTTGATTGATTCAATTTCCAAGTTCTCAATTTTATTCCTGTCTTTTTCTATCATGTTCAACTCTACACATGCTTCTTTATGAATATTATGCACAAAAGAAGTGGTAGGTACGACATCATGGCATGTGAAAGTGGAACTAGCAAGTAATGTTTTTCTATGTCCCCTATTTCTAACCCAACAACATGATAATTAATTTTAGAGTTAAGAATATCATATCTCAAACTCTTTCTAACTAGTCTCCCTTCAACCTTGAGAGCTAAGTGCAACATTTCTCTCAAAGTGTTCCAAGGTTGAAGTGCAGCTCTTTTGACAATATCTTCTCTAAGCCCATTGAAGAACCGGTTCATGAGTGCTTTATCCTCTTCATAAGGACCAAGTTCTTTCATTAGGGTTAGCAGTTTGAGGTGGTAGGATTTCACATTTTTGTCTCTTTGCTTCAAAATTTTCAATTTGGCATATTCCTTGGGGATAAAGTGTGCATCCATGATCTTCTTGAGGTCACACAATGTCTCAATCCTTGGCAATTGGTTTCTATGCCTATAACACAATAATTTGTCCAACCAAGTGAGAGCATAATTCTTAAAGTGAGACACAATAATATGTACCTTACTTTCCTTACTCAGGTAGTGGCTTTCAAAGTATGCTTGGGCTTGAACCTTCCATTGAAGGTACTTATTGGGGTGGGTAGTGTCCTGGAATGTAGGGAATTAAAGACTTTTCCTCTTCTCTTGGTGCTTCTCCATTTTTTGTGGCTTTCAAAGTATGCTTGGGCCTGAACCTTCCATTGAAGGTACTCCTTAGGGTGGGTAGTGCCACGGAATGTATGGAATTGAAGGCTTTTCCTCTTCTCTTGGTGCTTCTCCATTTTTTGTGGAGGAGTTTGTAAAATTCCTCTTTGCTCACTCCCTTGCAGTCTGAAGGGAACTTTGGATTTGGTTTGCTCCATGGCATGGATCCTTGAATCCATCCTTTGTACCATCATGGTGAGGTGAATCCAAGTTTCAGTTGAGTCTAGCCACTTTCTCATGTTGAATTCTTTTTGTTTGAACTCCTTTGCTTCCTTGAGTAGTCATGGCTGCAAAAGAACGTTAGAAAAAAATAAGTATGGACCTTACCAATATTCTTTCCTTCACTAGTTCACTCATTCACTTGTGTTCAACACTCAAAACGTTGGAGGCTTCTCACTCTCACAAACACTCAAAAATATGTAAGGGAAAGTATAACCATCAGTGTGCAAGCTTGTCTAAAGCAAGCAATTCTCTTAAAACACCAAGTTAGATTGCTTGTGGCTAATCATAATTGGACTAAGAACAAGTTATAGTAATAACAAAGTAGGAACAACAAGAGAGTAACACAAGGTAGCAATAACATTAGACAAAGACAGCACAATACAAGAAGTAGTCGAGACAACTTTTCCCATAATTTTGGCAAAATTTGATACATCAATGTGAACAATACACTCTTGCAAACATAGATTTAAAAGAAGATTTAGAGAGCTTAGGGTATCTAGTTTAAGCATACAAAATATTAGAAAGAGATCAATTCTAGTTTTTAAAGAATCAAAGAAACAAGACAGACTACTTAGCAACACAATGTAACAAGGAAAATCAGCAGAAGACTCAAATTCGAGCTGAGGAAATGTCTCGTGCTAATTCTAAAATAAAATCATATTAACCTAAAGAATTGACCTAAGAACACTAATCAAGGCTGAAATTCAATTTGGATTAGTAGATTTGGACGAATATCCCTCAGAGTGAAGGTTAGTAAAAATAGAAGAAACACTATTTTGGAAAACAGTGAATGAACAGTGTCTACGTTTGCTAATGGCGTGAATTGGTCTTTAACGAATTGGTTCGAAATTAATTGGGCATGACACTAGACTCAAAATGAAAGGTAACTATGGGCAGCAATCTTATTCGGATAAGTATAGAAGGTGTGGAATTTTTCAAAGTCAGACAACAGTGTTTTTAGTTGGTGACAGAATACTGTTTTGGGTCAACTGTCCTATTCCTTCTTTTATTGGGGGGGAGGGGGGGTTCACGTGAGGTTTCTACTCTAAATTAATTTGGAAGGTTTTAGAGATAACCTAGAATAAAGGAATGGGGTTTTCAAGAAAAGAAATGAAGGAAAAGGATCGAATTTGGAGGCTGAAACTCTGGGAAAGGTGTTGTAGCTACTGTTCTTTTTCTACTGCTGAACTCTTCGTCTTCCGTTTCATTTTTCTTGACCAAATGAACTTTGTTGAAACTTTCCAGATAAAAATTAGACTCAAATATCTTCAATGGTCACAAACATGAGGTCATTTGAGTTTTAGAATGTAGATTTCTAAACGTTACAAACTGGGGCAGATGTTGGTGCATTATAGCAACAGGTTCTTCTGACCTATTGTCTTTCCTTTACCTTTTCTTCAACCCAATGAACTCCAAATTCTTTGAAACTTTCTAGAATAAAGTAAGCTTTGAGAGATTAACTTTAGAAGCAAATTTGAGGTCATTTGAGTCTTGAAGCATAAAGTTACATGCAATTCAAAGTCTAATAGAAAAGTCACAATTCTAGAGAAAAAGACAACAAAAAATTCCGTTCTTTCTCTCTTTCTTGCTTTTTTTTTCTTGTTTTTTTTCTTTTTATTTTTGTACTTTTTATACTTCTTTTTCTTCTTCCTTTTTTTAAATTAAAAAAAAAATATTAAGCTTCAAGGAAAAAGAGAAAACACAGACAACAATTACATAAAAGCTTCAAACACCTCTTGGTTAAACAGAACTGGTTGAAGCTTGAAAGAAAACGTGGGAAAACAAGTAAGATAGATAGAGGATATGTCTGATCTTGAGCCTAAGCTCTGATACCAAATGATATGCTCAACCCTACCACAAGTGGCTTAGGCAACCCTTGTATAAACAAGCACCTCCTAAACACACACAGTAACACCTAGCATACACACCAAGAATCACCCAAGGGAAAGAAGAATGGACTTACCTTGAAGGTAAAGGTTTTGGATTGAGAGTTGTTCTTAATCCAAAGTGAAACACTCCACAAGTTTGGTGATCAACCTAAACTTGAATTTTTATAAGGGGTTTGTACAACAAGATCAAATGCACCAAGCTCTCATGGTTTTAGGAGCAAAGAAAAAGCTCAAGGGCTAATTTTCATTCCATTCATCAAAAGTCTATTTCTCAAATATACAAGGAGATGTCTATTTATAGTCATCTTTACCTCCAACTAAAAATAAAAGGGAAAAAGGCTTAAACTAAACATAACCAAAACTAAACTAATTACAAGATTTAGGTGTTCCTTTCTCAAATAAGCATAACTAAGTTACATAACCTTAAACTGGGCCTAAGAGCTATTACAAAAATTATACATCAAGCACCCGAAAAGGTTACAACAAGAAAAACATGGAAACACTAATTTAGGGTTAAAATGCTAAAGAACCCCTAAATTATACTTCAAGTTGTTTTGAAGCATCTTTCTCCACTTGCCCTCCTTTCTCTTTGTTGAACTCTTGTGGCTAGATGTGTTCTTGCTTGAAGCATATCAAGGAACTTTCTCTAATTCCTCTATTTCGCCTATTGTTTCTTCAATTCTTACCTCACTGCTTCCGCTTTCTTTTTTATCAGTAGAATTTTAATTTACACTCTTTTGTTGGCTCAAAAAACTAATCCAACTAAGGGCTTTCCACTTCTAAGTTCTACTGCTTGCACTGGCTTTTTACCTTCCTTACTAGGATTTTTAGTGTCAGAAGGAAGTTGTCCTTGAGGTCGATTCTTCAACTCACTTGCCAATTGTCCAATATGAATTTCCAAATTCTTTAAAGAAGATTGTTGGCTCTGAAAAATCGCAACGTTCTTAGTCATATATATCTTCATAAGGTTCTCTAACTCGTTTCAGAGTTTTATTTGGGAAACTACATATTGTGCTGTGCCACAAGTTTTCGATTCTACTGCCTTAATCCAGGTAAATAATTTCCCTTCTACTGTATTGGAGGGTCATGGTGATTTCCTCTTTGATTCCAAGAAAAATTGGGATGATTCCTCCACTGAGGATTGTAGGTGTTAGAATGAAGATTATTTCTGCTTATGTAACAGACTGATGATGGATTACTGGGGCAAAACTCATATGTATGCCCTTCTCCACAAAAAAAAACAAAAGACTCCATCGTCACTTGGTTCACAGTAGCGTTCTACGATGTATCATTTCCTAAGGGTAGAGTTTTAATCATGTTTGTCAAAGAAGCTATGTTTGCCCTAATGGATGTTAACACATCTACTTCTGATCCTCCTTGTAGTCTTCTTCCAGGATTTGTCCTTGCATCATACCGTTGACAGCTGCCTGTGGATATCCTTTCCAAAATCTCATATGCTTCATTGTAAGTTCTTGACAATAAGGCACCATTTTCTGAAGCATCAACCATACTCTGTATAGCTTAATTTAACCCATTGTAAAATGTCTCAAGTTGAACAAAGTAAGACAAACAATGACGAGGACACTTTCTAAGGAGTTCTTTATATCTTTCCCAAGCATCACTAAAAGGTTCATCCATATACTGCCTGAAAGATACAATCTGAGCTCTAAGCTCGACATTCCTAGTGGATGAGAAATACTTAGTTAGAAATCTCTCTACTAAATCATTCCAAGTAGTGATTGATCCTAGAGCAAAGGTAGTTAACGATGCTTTTTCTCCATCTCTCAAGGAATAAGGAAACAAAGATAATCTCAAAACCTCCTTAGAAACTCCCTGGATCACAAATGAATCACTTGCTCCCAGAAAATTCTTCAAGTGTAAATGTGGATCCTTTGTAGGTGAGCCATGAAACTGACCTATAGTCTGCAACATCTGAAACATAACGGGCTTTATCTCAAAATTTGCTGCTAGAATATTTGGCTTGACTATCCATAGATTTAATTCATCGAACATAGAAACTGCACAGTCTTTGATGCCTCTCTCCATGTCATTGGCTAAAAGAATAAGATTTTTAGCCTGATCCATTGGTCTAATTTGTTGTTGCATTGCTACAACAGATAATTGAACTTTTCCTCTATTTGGATGTTGATTCAACTATTCTACAGGTCCTCTAGCAGCCATAGGTTGCTGCACTAATCCATCGGGTTCACTCTATTTCTTAGCTCCCTTCTTCTTCTCTCGAAAGTCCTTTTGGTTTCTAGATCAAACTCAACCTCCAAACCAAAATTATCATTCATACACCAGTTGCTGCAATCACAAAGAAATTGAAGAAGGGTAAATAAAGCTCAAATTCACAAAAAAAATCATATTCAAATAAGTCAATATTCAAACTAATCTTTGACAACAACACTAAAAACTCGTTGCTTATGATGGTGAGACTTAAAATTGCAATAACAACCATACTAACGATGTGTAAGTATACACAGTTAGCAGCAAGTGATAAGTATTTATATTGTCTCCACAAGAATTAGTGATAGATTTTGAACTATTCTACTCAATCTTTTAGTGAATTAAAGGAATAACAAAGATAAATGATTGTTGATATTTGTAACTAATGTTGAATTAAAGTAAATGAAAAAGTAAAGAAAATGCTTCCGGATTGTAACAATATGAATGAATAGGTTCAAATTAAGATATAATGTTGTTTTCCTTGAAAAAGAATGCTGAAGCAAAAGAATTGTAGAATCAAATCACACAAAAATAGTCTTGAAATCCTCCAAGATTTCTCAATTATCTTAAGTTAACCTCCATTAACCTATATGAATTAAACTTGTTATTTTTGTGCATTAAGTGAGTGATTATCCCTAACCTCCTCATTTAGCCAGCCGCTAACCTAGTCTAGAGGCTAATATGTTTTAAGAGCAACCTAATCCTATTTTCTCCCAAAACATAGAGAAGATACTCATTCGTGTTGCCAGATAGAGACAAATATTAAGAAAGAAAAATAGCTTTAAAACAAATCAATTCCATAAGATGTATTTCAGTTCCAAATCAATTCAATAACATTGCCCTTAATCCGCACCTAAAGGTGATTAGTTCATGCTACAAAATTGAAAAGACAACAAACAAATAAATAAAAATAGTAAATGCATTGATAACAAAAAAGCTGTAAAGGAACTGCAGATTTATGTTGCTCCAAGAAAGAAGTTGAAAGAATCGTCATTTCTACTCCACCCTTCCATGGAGATTCTTCCGTTTGCAAGTTCTTCTCCATGAAAATTTAACAATGTCTGAAAATGACTAAAAAAAATCGATAACGAAACAGTCTAAGTTTAAAACAACACCAAAATTTCAAACTCCTTTCTCTTGCAACAGTCTCTTGTATTTAAAGCTCTTTTCTTATTATTAGGAAGCTCATTAGCTCAAATCGTCGACGTGTCATGAATCTAATGGCTGATAAAATTCATAAAGAGAGATTTATTTTTCATATTTCAAATTTTCATTATTCTCATGCAGATTCTCTGTGTTCATTTTGATCCATAATTTCTCAATCAATCTTTCTATTAAAATAATGCCCTAGTAATTAAGCATAGTTTTCCTTCAATTATATTCAATTGCTTAATAATTAGCATAATTCAACACTTTGAATGTTCTCAAGAGTTCATGATTCAAAGCAAAGTTAATTCAAGTAATTAATCCATGATTCAAAGATAATTACTCAAATAAGGGGATGAAATCTAGCTTAAAAGACTCTTGAGAACTCTCTTTTAGAAAGTAATCAACCATCCCCATAGCTCAAACTGGGATAGCCCATGCGCCAATAGTAGCAAATAGTTCCAAGCTAAAGCCAGAATTGATCCAGATGGCTAGAGAGAGTGCCTTCAGAAGGACACCCCACTGGGGACCCTCACAAACTTATCCAATCATTCTTAGAAATATGCAGTACGTTAAAGATAAATGGTGTATCCTCTGATTCAATTTGCTTACGATTATTTCCATTTTTTTTGTACAAGACTGAGTGACGGATCAGTTGGAGACCATTCCAGCTAAGAGCATAATGACTTGAGATGAGCTATCAAAAGCCTTCATAAATAAATTCTTCCCACCATCAAAGACATAGAGGCTTAGGACTAAAATTAGGACATTTAGGCCGAACGATTTAGAGCAGCTATTCGAGGCATGAGAGCAATACAAGAAGCTCCTACAAAAGTGTCCTCCACACGGTTATCCCGATTGATTACAGATTCAGTTATTTTATGATGGGCTAACCAATGCTACTAAATCTATTTTGAATGCAACTGCAGGTGGTTCCATATTTTCTAAGATAGTTGAAGTAGCCGACACATTGCTTGAGGATATGGCTATTATAAGCTAGCAATGGCCCACTGAGAGATCTACTGCCTGAGTGCCTGGAATTCATGAGATAAATTAGGTAAGTTCCATTAAGACACAAATGGCTTCATTGACTAATGCCTTGAATAATCTTGTTGTGCTAGGAACTATCAAATTGATTCCATCCTTGGCGGCTTGTCACTTGTGTGTCCTACGTGGGAGAACCGTTAAGGAAGCAAGTCAACTTAGAACTAACTACCCAACCACTATCATCCAAGTTTGAGCAATCACGAGAACTTTTCTTATGCTAACAATAAGAATACGTTTTGCAGGGTCCCCCAAGTTTTGCTTCGACATCGCAGTAAAACCTGAGAGGAAGTCATCCATTGAGGACTTGTTGGCAATATTCATCACTGAGTCCAGGAGTAAAACTAGCAACTTGAAGAACAAGGTAGACAACCAGGAGAAGGCCCTTAAGAATATTGAAGTTCAGATTATCCAGATGGCTACAACTCTAAATTTTATGCAAAAAGGTAAATTCCCTAGTAACATTGAGGTGAATCCTAGGGATTAGTGCAATGCTATTATGTTGAAGAGTGGTAAGACTCTGGTAGAGTATGAAAAAAAAGGTGGTCGAGCAAGTTGAGAAGCAGGCTGAGAAGATCGAGAAGAATGAGGATTCAGAGTTGAGGATAAAGTAGAGGATGTCGACACATCATCATTTTCGAGAAAGTATTATGACTCTATCCATGTTATTCTTAATAACATCTCTTATCCTCAACGTTTTAGAAAAAAGAAATTAGATGCCCAATTTTAAAGATTTTTAGAAATCTTCAAGAAACTTCACATTAATATTCCATTTGCTAATACTCTTGAACAGATACCCAATTATGTGAAGTTTTTGAAGGACATAATCTCATCAAAAAAGAAATTTGAGCGATATGAAACAGTGAATCTAACGGAGGGGTGCAGTGTAATACTGCAGTGGAAACTATCCCAGAAGTTAAGGGTGTGTTTGGTTGGTGATATGATAACAGAAATTTGAAAACAAATGATTCAATAAAAATAAGGTTGTATAATGTATTTTCAAATATGTGTTTAGATTTATAAATTGGATCTCAATTTAAAAATTTGTTAAGGGTCTGTTTACCTTGACTTTCAATTTAATAACTTTTTCATAAAGAAATATTGATAAACATAGTATTTAAATTTTTTACTTTTTAAAAATATGTTTTATAATAAATTTATTTGATCACAATACATTCAAAAGTGATATTCTTAATTGCAAATATACTTTTTTCTTTCTTATTGCATATTTTGAAGAATTTTGATTAATCATTTTTAAGTCATTTTTGGATAATTCATCTCCTTTGTGTTATAACTTTTAAATTAATCTAATTTTTTTATAGTCCATTTTATTTGTACAGAATTTTTCATAAAACACTTTTGATTTTCTAAAATTACTCAAGAAACAATACTAAACATACTTTAAATTGTTTATTTTTCAAAACTACTAATAATATTTCAAAAGCATTTTTTTCCATAGTTATCTCAAACACACCCTAAGTGTGTTTAGCAATATATACATCAACAATAAAAATAGTAATTCTACTAATTAAACATTATTAATTAGTTTATTAGCATATTTTATGTACAATTTTTTTTTAATATTTAGCATTTTATAATACTATATACTATATAATATTATAATTTTGACAAAAATAAAATTAGTTTATAACATGACATAATATATTAATCATACTTTTTGTCTTTTTCAGTGTAATTCTGTATTTTCAAATTTCAAATTTTAAATCTGAAAATACTAAAAACATAAAAACGTCATTTTCAAAATTTTTGCTATTTGGATCACAAAATCTGAAAAAAGTTTTCAAAAACTGACCCCTCTAACAGAAACTCGCTGAATAAATTTGATTTTGTGAATCTAAAAACAAGAAATAGAATCCAGATTCTCTACCAAACAAGCCCCAAAGAATTCAAGGAGTTTTACTATTTCTTGCACCATTGGTAGTTTGTATGTAAATTTTTCTTTGTGCGATTTAGGTGCCTTTATTAACTTAATCCCACTGTCAGTTTACAAAAAGTTGAATATGGGTGAGGTGCAATGTTGCGTGTGTCTAAGTGAATGATAAGATCACACAAAGTAATATGGAAGTGTCACAGTTTGTAGCAAGTGATAAGTATTTATATTGTCTCCAAAGGGATTAGTGGTAGATTTTGCACTCTCTGGCTTACCCTTTTAGTGAATTCAAAGTAAAGCAAAAGATAATTATTTTATGAAATTTTATTTATAACGAATGTTGAAACAAATTAAATGACAGAATGAAAGATAATCATTTGCAGAACGAAAGATAATCAGTTGCACTCTCTGGCTTACCCTTTACGATTGAAACAATGATAATGAATGAGTTAGGATTAAGGTAATTTGAAGTTTTACCTGAAGTAGAATACTAAAGCAAAGGAATTGCAAGATCGAATCACACAACAATAGTCTCGGAATCTTCTCAGATCTCCCAATTATCTTAAGTTAATTCTCATTAATCTATGAGTTAAATCTGTTGTTTTTGAGCATTAGGTGAGTGATTTTCCCAACCTCTTCATTTAGCCAACAACTAACGTAATCTAGAGGCTAATGTGTTTTAAAAGCAATCTACTCCTCGTATTTTCTCCCGAAACATAGAAAAACTATTTATGTATGTTGGCCAAGCAAACTTAAACACTAAACAATCCAACAAGCTTTTACTTTGAAACTAAATCAGTTCAACAACATCTTCATTAATCCTCACCTAAAGGTGATT
Organism: Telfairia occidentalis; assembly: GCA_026257165.2. Classification (NCBI taxonomy): domain Eukaryota; kingdom Viridiplantae; phylum Streptophyta; class Magnoliopsida; order Cucurbitales; family Cucurbitaceae; genus Telfairia; species Telfairia occidentalis. The sequence continues at coordinate 11,284 of JAOANK020324273.1, forward strand.
AGTTCATACTAAAATAAATAAAAGACAGCAACACATAAACGAAAGCAGTAAAAGAGTTCATGGTGAAGTAAAATCCTATTGAGTTGACGAAATCAATTGCTCCATGAATTCAATAGTCAAAATGAATTAGTCTGCTTGAGCCTTCATGAAGTTTCTGCCTTCTCCAATCTCTTCTCTAAGTAAACTCAAGAACACAACTACGGTAGGAGAAAATTCTTGCGGAAGAAACAAACTCGAACTAAAAACTCTTTAAAAGACTTGAAATTTTGGAACTAGCCGAACTCCTCTCATTGGCGGCCTCTTTTTCTATTTAGAGGCTTTCTGTTGTGATTAGGAACCTATTAGGCTAAATCGCCCACATGGTTCGCATCCAGTAGTGGATTAATTTCGTAAAAGATAAATTTGTTTCCACATTTGAATTTCTGTTGTCTTCACATGAATTTTATCTATCCGTTTTGATCCATAATTGCTCTCTCAATTATTTTGCTAAAATAATGCCTTATCAATTTTTTGCTCAACAAAATACCAATATTTAAGCACAATTCCCTTTACTTCTATTTCAATGTTGTCATAAATATAATGATGCAACAATATGAAGGATCTCAAAAGTTTTGTATCCAAGACAAGGATAAATCAATCAATTCTTCCATATTGCCAAGGTAATTTACTCCAAAAATGAGATGAAATCTAGCCTAAAAGACTCCTAATAACTCTCTTTTTGAGAGTTTTCATGCAGCCCACTATGATATCTTTGCAGCTGATTGATCGTTCTATCACATACCCCCAAGGTATAATAGAGGACATATTAGTTAAGGTTGACAAGTTTGTTTTCTTTGCAGATTTTGAAGTGTTGGATATGGAAGAGGGTGTTGAGGTCCCCATCATTTTGTAAACACCATTTCTGGTCACTGGAAGCGCCCTAATCGACGTTCAGCAAAGTAAGTTGACCTTGAGGGTCAATGATGAAGAGGTAAAATTTAATACCTATCAAGCTATGAAACACCATGATAAGGTAAATACTTGCCATCGAATAGATGTTACTGATGAATGTGTTGCTGAACTGAAATATTTTATGATCTATGTTGTTGATGAGAAGGAAAGCATGTGGGAATCTTACTGTCATAGCCATGATAGATGATGTTGTTAAGTCTGATTTTGATGCCTTAAATTATATTATTGTTTGCAATGTTAAGCATGATTTTCTGCCATTACGGAATGATGTTGAGTCTGATTTTGATGCCTTAAATTATATTCTTGTTTGCAATGTTAAGCATGATTTTCTGCTATTACGGAATGATGTTGAGTCTGATTTCCATGCCTTAAATCATATTCCTGTTGATCATGTTGAGAATGAATGTTTGTTTGTACTACATGTTCATGAGCCTAAGGATGTTGAACCACTCGATCCTAAGTTGAAACCTTTGTTTGCGCATTTACGATATGCCTTTTTTGATTCTTCTACTCAACCCATAATTAATCCTACTAATTTGTATAGAGTAGAAGAAGAAATTTTGTTGAAAGTATTATACAGTGCAAAGAATGAATATAAAATGGAAGCAACCTGGATGGAGGACATGTTCGTTAAAGATCCTACTTGATTTGATGTCCCGTCTAGCTCGAGAGCTTAAAGAAAGCGCTTCTTGGGAGGAAACCCAATTTTATTGCTTTTTGTTGTTGATTTGATTTTGTTTCGTTTTTGTGTGTTGTGATCTCAATTTTTCCTCGATATTTCATATATTTTAGGAGCGTTATTCAGATTGTACTCGTCCACATGCCTGTCGATTTTGTGGACTACCTCACTTTCAAGGCTGGTGCTGCTTGTTCTCTTATGTTGTCTTCTTTTTCATACATTGAGGATATTGTATATTTCTATGTTTGGGGTGGGTATACTGGGTACTCTAAATTGCATGATGTGCTTGATGATGTGTTCGTTTTGGATGAGCTGCTAAGCTTTTGAGTAAAATTTTAAAATTTGAATCGATTTATGGGAGTTTGTTGTGTGCTAAATTGTTGTGGAACTCCTTTGTGCATGCGGTTGATTAAGATAGCATATGATTTGTGTTGATTGATATGCTATGTTGGATTAAGGAAATAGGATGGCATATTTCTTAGTTGGGTTATTTTAAATCTTTTTTGGAGTCTCTTGTCTTTCAACACGTAGCCTTCTTGTTTAGAATTCTGAAAGTTTAGAGTATTTTTAATAGAGCTATCATTTAGATGTTCTGAGAGGTCGTAATACTACTTAGGTGATTCTCGTGCATGTTAAGTACCAAATGGTTTAAAAAGGAAATAAATGAAGAAGATTACTCTTCCTTTCTAGATGCGTGAGTAATTAGGGGCATTCATAACATCTTACGTTTGTCTCTGTTTGAAAGCATTGAAGGAAAGTGAGTAAGCTTAGGCACCCTTGATGGATGGTTGCTCATAGTTGGATACCTTTCATAATCGATGTGGGTAAGCCAAAACAAACGCAATGCATCTTGAATAGGTTCTTCTTCTAGCCAAAAGAAATGAAAAATGAAAAAGAGTTGTATTAAAAGTTTTCCTTTGCTATCTAGATTGTGAGATTATGCCTCATAGAACGTTAGAGCAAAGTGGGGGTAGCCTAGAAGACGTTCTTTTAAACTCATTCCAGTCTTATAAGGATAAAAACAAGAAAGGCTTGTACACAAATATATGAGGGATGAAAGAGTTGGCCTTGAAATCTCTTGATGATAAAATGTGCTTGAAATTTGCTGTCGTCGTTCCAATGTATCTTTTAGAGCATTGAGTTTGGAATCAAATACATGCATGTATGAGTTCCCTTATTATGTGTTATATTTTAATTTTTCTTGAGACTAGCAAAACTCAAAGTTTGGGGTAGTGGATGACACTCGAAATAGTGCTATTTTAGGACCCTTATTTAGCTAGTTTGATGGCATAAATGTGAACTTTGATATCGTTTATTATTGATTTCTATAGGAACTGAGCAAATGGAGTGAATTCGATGATTTTGATGAAAAGAGAATGAAAATGAAGTGAAAAATCTCCCTTTGGAGCTTATGGATGGAAAATTTTGCTAAGGCATGAAGAGAGGGGATAAAAATGAGCAAAACCCAAGGGGGGTATCGTCTCAACACTACCTAGAGGCCTTGAGAAGCTGAAAAATAGTAGCAAGCAAAAGGGTGTAGTGTCTCGACACTAGGGGAGGTAGAAAAATTGCTTACGTTTTGAATGAAGGATACAACAACATGCATACGCAGTGGAAGGAGGATCTATACACTATAATTAGCTCAAAATAATTATGGAAAATCATGCTTATAGAAGAGAAAAACAGTGAACTAGAATACTAACCTCTTGTA
>JAOANK020324488.1:0-14623 GCA_026257165.2 Telfairia occidentalis
TCAATAGTTGATCTTTAATCAACTTCTTTCTATTTAGTTTTTGATCATTCCTCTCATGGGTACAATTAAGAATTTTTTTGCAAGCTACTTTTAAATTTTTGTTCAAGAATCAATGAAGAAAATAGAAGATGACGGAAGAAGAAGAAAACAATTTGAACAAGAAGAAGGAGAATATGAACATGAAAGTCTAGACTTAGCTTCTTTGAAGGAGATATTTGGTAAGTTGGCTTTACATATGAAAGTTATAAATGAATGACTTCCACCAAAGGTTGAAAAGAAAAAACAATCCCAATAATCTCTTCAACAAGACAAACATCCAACAATGAAGTTGGAACTCCTTAATATTGAAATTAATATTCAGAAGATAGTTGACCTGTTATGCAAACGAAAAAGACAAAAGGGTAAAAATTAATTTTTGTTAACTTTTTTGTATATCAGTTTTATAACTTATATACATGATATGAAGTATATCATTCATTTATTTGATGCAACTGATATACTTAATATTATGGTATATCAGTAATAGTAGAGATATGCTTTCATTTCAAGTACATTAGTTGTATTATTGATATAACTTATATGATGTATTTCAATGTGATATTTTTCATAAATTACAATACTAGTTAATTGTAATTATGTTCATATGAAAGAAAGATTGAAGAAGAGGCTGATGAAGGACAACAAAAAAGGAGCAGAATATCAAGAAAAAGAAGAAAATAAAGAAAATAAAGAAGAATAAGAAGGCAAAGAAGAAAACAAAGAGACTGTAAATGAAACGAGAAAATTGTAACTAAAAGGATGAAATAATTACTTTTTTTAACATTGTACTTTTGGTACTTTATTTTGTGAATTAGATATGAAGTATAATATTGATATATCTATAAGTCAAGAAGCAATATATCAATGATATCAGTTACTATTAGACATTAATGATTAACTTATATTAAGTATATCAATGATATCAATTACATTCATATTAGGTATATAAGAGTTGTTTATATAGATATCTCAATGATATACTTTGTTTTCTATTAGTGATTATTTGCAAGCTTATTTGCTATTAGTACTATGATTTAATGTACCATATAAATAGTTTAAGAATGATAAATAAGTGACAACCAAATATCAATAAAAAAAAAGGTAAATCATTAAAAACAATATATCAATGATAAAAAATATTTATCATTGATAATCATGCTCATTTGCTATTAGGTCTATTACTGTTATACCGTATGATGTGGCATTTTATGTAATATTTCACTAAGATGTGAAAGTATATTTGCATTCACTGATTATCTAAATGTACAAGAGTTCAGAATTTAAAGACTAACTACTCAGTCTAACTAAAACCCAACTAATAGGCAACTAATTAACAACAGAAATATCAATTTTAATTAAATAACAAAACTCATATGTGCTAGACAATATTCTACAACAAACAAAAGACAGCTTAAGTCATGAGTTTGGACGGAAGATAATGAGAACATTCAATTGTAAGAGGCTTCGTACAGATATCAGCTGGTTGAAGTTCGTTCGAATGTAATGAAGAGAAATGTCTTTTCAAATTACATATTCCCGAACAAAGTGGAAGTCAACTTCAACGTGTTTGGTCATGCCATGAAAAACAAGGTTGCAGGCAAGCTGGATTGCAAAAGTATTATCGCACCAGAGTTGTGGAGGAGAAAGTCCAAAAATCTAGAGATCTCGAAGTAGCTGATAAATCCAGAACAACTCAGCAGCAGTGGAGGCTAAAGCTCGATACTCTGCCTCAGTTGAGTTGCGCGACAAAGTAGATTGCTTCTTGGTTGCCCAAGAAATCAGATTTTGTCCCAAGAAAATTACGTAACTGGACGTGGAACGCCTATCAAGGGAATTACAAGCTCAGTCTGAATCTGAATAGGTATTTAAACAGAATGCAATAGAACCTCCCTTCTTAAACAAAAAGCGTCGTGAAATAGAACCATTAATGTAACATGAGACATGATTAGCAGCAATCAAGTGATCAGTGGTAGGTGAATGCATAAATTGTGATAACTTGCTCACTGAAAAGCCAATATCAAGTCTCGTAAATGTAAGGTACTGTAGAGCACTCACCGTAGCTTGAAAGGATTTGGCATCGTCATCTGAACATAAAATACCATCAGTGGAGGCAGTAAAAATAGTAGGTGCATTACATGGTTTAGATGATATCATGCGAAAACAAGACAAAACATCACAGGCATATTTGGATTGAGAAAAATGAATACTGGCAGAATCTCTCATAATTTCCAGTCCCAAAAAATACTCAAGACTTCCTAGATCAAACATATCAAATTTGAGGTGCAACTGAGTAGTCAAATCAGTGATATACAAGGAGTTATTATCGGTGATGATTATATCATCAACATACAAAAGTAAGTATGTAACAGAGCCTTTAAACTTTCTAAGAAACAAGGATGAATCACTAGAGGAAGCAATAAACTCTAAAGTAAGGAGATGGGATGTGAAACACTCAAACCAAGCTTGAGGAACTTGTTTGAGGCCATATAGAGATTTCCAAAGCTTGCAAACAAAATTGGGGGCAGAAGGATCAACAAAACCTTGTGGTCGTTGCATGTAGACTTCTTCACTAAGATGGCTGTAAAGAAAGGCGTTCTTAACGTTGAGTTGGCAAAGATCCCAACCAAAATGAGCAGCCAAAGAGAGGAGCATACAAATAGTTGGTTTCTTTATAAACGGGCTAAAGGTCTCTTCATAATCAATGGCTTCTTCTTAATGATAGCCTTTAGCTACTAAACGGGACTTGTACCGTGAAACACTACCATCGGGGTTGTATTTGATGCGATATACCCATTTGCATCAAATGGCATGCTTGCCCTCTGTAGATACTATATTTGATCCGGATTTTTTTTTAAAATTTTATTTCATTTGGTGTAAAAAAAATAAAAGGTATAAAATGTAAAATAACGAACAAAATTAATGATGATTTTTAAAGATGGAAATAATTTATGTATTATTATTATTATTATTTTTTAATAAAATATATATCTTTCTCTCCTTCCTCTCTCCATAACACTTCTATAATTCTCTCATTCTTAACCTCCACTCTCCCATATCTATGCATCTTTTTCCCCAGTATCTCTTTTTCCTCTCCCTCATTTCCACGTTCTCTGTTTTCTTCTTTCTTTACAGTACAACACCAATTTGAAGGGGAGTGACTTGAGGATTTCTTCTCCAAGTTTACATGCTGTATAAAAAGATCATCCATTGATTTAAGAAAAATGAAAAGGGGGGAGGACACAAAGGAAGTATTGATTTTTTCAGGAAGTTTCTCTCTGCAAATTCTTCAATTGTTAGACATTTTCTCTCTTTCCTCTCACATTTTTCCATATATATTTTTTCACTCACATTCCTCCCAAAATCTCTCTTTCTTCTCACTCATTTTTCATCCCACGAAAAGCAAGATAGATTGAAGAGATCGTTCCACTCATTTTTGTTTCATGGTCGTTATACAGGGTTCCTCTATGGTAAATAAATTTGGGTAATATTTTCCTTATCTTTTGTTATTATGTATTTCTTTGTTATAAATGCATATTAATTGTATTTTGAATTTAGTTTGATGGATATATTGAAATTAATAACCCATGTTAGTATCTTGTTATTACGTTGTTGTAAATATTTATCATTGTATCTGTTACTGTTGATATGTTGTTAATTATGCCTACTGTAATTTTGTTTTTATCATATAATAAAATAAAATAAAATAAATAATATGCCTTCGTGAATTTTTGGCCCCGGTTATATATAAAAAAAATAGATAGAATATAGTTTCGACTCCCATGCAGGGATCTTTATATATTAAAAAAAAAATTTAAATTTAAAAGTGTATTATGATTTGATTATCAAATCTTTTACCAATTCACATATCTTTTAGGAAGTTGGAAATTAAAGATTTTATTTTATTTTAATTTTATTACTTTTTGATAATATTATTCAATCTTTTGAAATTCAAATTTATGAGATAAAATCATGATCATTTGATTTAAAAAAACAGATTTTGATAAAAAAGAAAATAGATTTGTATCTTTTCTAAAAAACTACAACTTTCATAAAAGTGAATTCATTTAAATAAATTGTATCCCTTTTGTTCTAAAATAAATAAACATTTGATAAAACGGTTTTCATTAAAAAAAATTCTTTGAGGACTGAGTAATGTGCTCTCGTGGAGTTTTAGCTCCGTGCAAGTGCACGAAAATCCAATAGAATTGAGATTATGAAATTATTTTCAAATTCCTGGAGGTAACATGATAACAAATTGATGGGCACAACCCCACTCATCATATCATATCCTTCTTTATTTTCGAAATTAGGGAAAGATCAAGTGAGACATTTTTTAAAAAATAAAATAAAATAATTTTTCTCTTAAAATTCGAGACCTTTCTTTCTAAAAATTGGATAATACAAGATTAAATTTGGTAATCGTTTTTTTAAACGAGTGTTGTAGGGTGCTAATACCTTCTTTATAAACAAGTGACTCCCAAACATCACCTAGTTTATGTAGATAAATTTCATTATTTTAAATTGGTGTTCCAGTCATACCTTCAAATGATTGGTGGCGACTTCAAAATTCTTTTATTTAACAAAAACCTATGAAAGAGGATGTTGGCCGCTCCACGTCGCAATCATGTTGCGACACCCTCAAGCAGAGAAGTGGGAACCCAAGTTCCTTGTTTTAGTAAAGCATTGAACTATTCAGTCATGGCAGATTGCCATATCGAAAGCTTACAAGCTTTGGTGAAAGGGGATGGTTCAACCTAAAAAACAAGGGGTATAAAGGTAGCAATAAAAACTATTTTCTTAGAGATACCAGATTTGGCCCTTGTGGTCATAAGGTGATTAGTAGTTACCAAATGTGAACTTGTAGCGATAGACAAAGTAGCAGCAGTATCCAAAGGGGGAACAATAGGTGAAGTTACAGCCATAGGTGAATCAGTATCAACATTAGGTGTAGCATGTAAAACAGTAGATAAAGGAGTAGTAGATTTTGAGCATTGTCCATCCAAACACTCAACACAAGATTGTGGCACAATAGAATAGCCTACCATTACTCATGTTGTAGCACAAAAAACCCTTATACTCTAGAGGATAACCTAAGAAGACACATTGAGACATTTTTTTGCTCAAGTTTATCGGAGTTATAGGGTTTAAGTAAGGGGTAGCATGCAAAACTAAAGGCTTTTAGATGAGTATAATGTGGTGTCCTTTGAAAAGGGCAATCAAAAGGGAATTTATTATTGAGGGATGAAAAAGTTAAGGTGTTTATATGGAAGACTAGAGCAACAAATGCATAGGACCAAAAACATAGAGGAAGAGAAGAACAAGTCATAAAAGAGAGAGCAACTTCGACAATATGTTTGTGCTTCCTCTCAACAACACCGTTCTGCCCAAGGGTATGGGCACATGACTTTTGACGTATAATGTCATTTATATTAAGAAAGGAATCATGCTCTTGGTTAAGAAACTCCCCATCCCCATCCATTCGAAGTGTTTTAATGAGAGTAAATAAGAGGTTCTTAATAATGAAAAACAGCACAGACATCAGATTTATGTGCAATAGGGAAGAACCATGTGTATTTAGACATGTCATCAATAAAAGAAACATAGTATCTAAAGCCATTCAATGAAATTTCAGGGGCAGGGCCCCATACATCACAATGAATAGGCTATAAAGGGGAACAAGAAAGGCTATTAGACCTAGGGAATGGAAATGCATTTTCCCATACAAGCAAAAGACACAGAATCAAGTATTTACCGTACAGGTTGGTAAATGAAGAGAACGAAGAACATGATTAAGAACTTGAAAATGAGGGTGACCAACCAATTGTGTCATAGAGTATAGGAAGATTTGACTCTAACATGAACAATAATAGACTTATCAGCAAGGGAACGTCAAGAAGTTATATGGTAGAGTCCATTAACGCTAGGTCCTTGGATAAAATTATGCCCGTAGACTTGTCCTGAATGAAAATTTTATCAAAATCAAAGGTCATAGTACAATTGTTATCCACACATAACTGATTTATAGAAAGAAGGTTGGAAGATATTTGAGGTAAGCAAAGTAGATTAGTGAAAGCGAAGGGAGAAGGTAGAACTAAGGGTAAGAAATTGGCCACAACCTATATGAGTGATCAGAAGAGCTTGCCTATTTCTTATAGAGATATTCTTCTTGCCATTATATTCAAAAGAAATGGATAAATTTTGCAAGTTTGCTCTCTGATGAGTATGTGCGATGAGTGATAAAACCACACAAAGTGATGTGCAAGTGTACACAGTTTGCAGTAAGTGATAAGTATTTTTATTGTCTCGACAGGGATTAGTCGTAGATTTTGAACTATCTTGACTTAACCTCTTAGTGAATTTAAAGAATGACAAAATATAATTATTTTATGGATTCTTATAACTATTGTTGGAATAAATTAAATGTCAAAATAAAAAGAATACTTTTGCAGTTGAAACGATGAGAATGAATTGGTTTAGTTTGGTTGAAGTAGAATGTTGAAGCAAAAGAATTGCAAGATCGAATCACACTATAATAGTCTCGAAATCCTCCCAAATCTCCCAGTTATCTTAAGTTAATTCTCATTAACATATATGAGTTAAACATGTTGTTTTTGTGGATTAGAGAGTGATTATCCATAACCTTCTCACTTAGCCAACACTAACCCATTCTAGAGGGTAATATGTTTTAAAAACAATCTACTCCTCGTTTTTTTCTCTCGAAAGATAGAGAAGCTATTTATGCTTGTTGGCCAGGCAGACATAAACATTAAACAATATGAAACACTTCTAAAACAATTCAATATGCAAACTTTACTTCAAATCCTAAATTAGTTCAACAACATCTCCCTTAATCCTCACCCAAAGGTGATTAATTCATGCTAACACAAATAAGACACAACAACAAATAAACACAAACAATAAATAAGTTCATAATGAAAAAAACTATAAAGAATTGCAGAAATCAGTTGCTTCACGAAAACTATAGCAATAATGGCTTCTTCTACTTCAGCCGTCAATTAAGTTTCTACCTTCTACGCTACGCAAATTCAAAATGCAGAAGCAGCGACAGATGGACTTCTTGCAGAAAAAGAAAATGGAAATCAAACTCTACCTGAAAACCGAACTGACTGAGCTTCTGTAATTTACGACCTTCTTTTCTATTTATAGGTTTTTCGTTGCGATTAAGAAACCTATTAGGTTAAAATTGCCCACGTGGTTCGCATCCAATGGTTGATTAATTTCGCAAAAGAAGTATTTGCTTCCATATTTAAATTTTCATTATCTTCGCGTGGATTCTGTGTCCGTTTTACTCCTGAATTGCTAGATCAATAATTTTTCTAAAATAATGCTCCATCATTTATCTACTTAAACAAAATATCCAGAATCAACAGTAATTAACCTTAAATTTCTTCTATTTCATTCAAATGCTAGCATAAATAGAATGATACAACAATATGAAGGTCTCAAAAGTCCTATATGCAAAGCAAAGATAATTCAAGCAATTATTTCATAATTCAAAGACATTTTTCTACAATAAAGGGATGAAATCAAGCCTAAAAGGCTCTTAATAACTCTCTTTTGGAGAGTTATCAAATCCCCAAACTTGAACTCTTGCTCATCCTAGAGTAATGCTTTGGACTTCTGATAGATCAAAAAAATTACTCTAGCAACTAAAATCCTATAGCAGAATTAGATAAACAATAAAATGAAAGACTATTAACTATCAAGCTATCTCACATCTCCTTCAGGTCAATTCTTTATCTTTTCTTCACCTTTCTACACATGCCTCAAATTTCGCTTATTTTAAAGGCTCTAACTCTTAGTTAGCTAATTCCTGAGTCATCAACTCCACTATGCAATCTCTCAGTTAGATTCTCATCCTATTCCCTTCTCTATTTTGTCTTCGGATCCCCTAGATTTTAGTCTACACAAATTACTTACGGAATGGTCTCTCAAAATATTTTCACGCAACAAAGATTTTGTTCCCTTCAAGCATAGCCTTTTTCAAGACTCATCACTTATCAAGAATTTCATTCATATTCTTGGTAGCAACTTTCTAATTCTAAAGACACTGTAACATTCAGGCAATACTCATCCCTCGTAATTCTCTTTTTTAATTTTTTTTTTTTTTGAATATTCACCTTTCTCCTGATTTTCAAGAAGAAACAAGTGTCTAAAGGGAGAGAAGTGAACTACCAAAAATAGTAGAATGCACTTTTACAATTTCAGGATACTTTAGTAAGGTTCAGTAAAGGACCAAAAGGGACGCAACATCCCCAAAATCAAAATGCTCATTGTCCCCAATATGCTGAACAATAAGGATTTAGAGGAGAATCCCCAAACTTAGTCTAAAGAATCCTGGACAAGTTTGATTGGGCTAGTAAAATAATCTTCCAATTGTTGGAGCAAAGTTTCCTCAGGGATCAACTAGACTAAGAGCCGTTTCTTAAGACTAGGCAAAATAGGTGGACTTAGTTGTGTAGAAAGAGTCCGAGTCAATAAGTTTTCAACCCTAAGAAACAGAAAACAAGGCTTTCATACTAGTCAAATTTTCTCTCTCACTAAAAGGTATAACAAATTCTACTAATGCTGGATCAAAAGATATTCTCAGAACAATAAAGTTGATCCTAATACTAAAAACAAATTAATTCAGCAAAACAATTCATTAACCCAACCAAAATAGATTTCATTTAATAGAAGTAGTGGGTTACAAAATTTGATTCAAAGGGGGGAGAGGGGAGGGTTCATAAAACAGAAACTTAAATTGGAAAACATAAAACATAAATATCATAACAGAAAATACCAAGAGTATGTTTTTGAAAAGAGAAAAGGACAGCCAACATTCCTAAGCAGCATTCTTCATCGCAATCATTCTTCAAGTGGTTGATTCTGCTCCTCATCATCTTCTTCATGAATCACAGGAGGAGGTTGGATTAATAAATTCATCAGGTCATCAGGAAAAGGAGGACCGACTTCATCGAATGGTTTGGTAAAGTTTGCTTGGATCGACTTTTTAAGAGCCATGTCACGCCTATGAGCGTAGCTCTAGTAGGTTTGAAATTGTTGCTCCTGAAACTCCATTCGACTCATCAACAACTCCTGTTGTTCCCGTAGATGATGAATATAGCTAAGAAGGCCTTCTACTCTAGGTGTTGCCTTATCCTCTTGTAGCCCTACAATATTAACTATGTCGGTGACTCCCTTGTCAAACAGAGGTATATCGTCTGGAAATATTGGAACACCAACTTTCTTGAACAGGGTAGTAATGGTGTTGGGGAAAAATAACTTGCCTATCTTCTTTTTTGAACATAGATAAATTTCAGAGGCAATGATCGTCCCAACATTAATACTTAGGAGAGAAGGATAGCAAATAACTGAAGGATGCAGTCTTTCTTAATCGTTGAATCGTGTGTTACTGGAAGTAGTCAGAGTTTTAAATAAATAAAGCCGAATGTTTGCTCAGTTTTCGAGAAACAGATTGGAACGTTCGAGCACCAGTTGATGAAATTTGCCATTGCGCTCCCTCAATGCTCACTTCTTTTAACGCAACATTTAATTGCTTCTGTGAGGGAGCAATTGTCCTCTCTTTGTAAACAACATGGCATAAATCTTGGAGATGGTAGTGCTATTTATGGCTCCTGGAGAAAAATCAACTGGAACTTCCCTTACCATCAACTCAAAACCATTAAACTCATCAAGATTGGCATAGAATTCACGAACAATCTCAACAATAGCTGGTTCGAGTTTCCTACATAAATATTTCCATGAATGGTTTGTAATGACAGTAAATATGAAGCGAGGTAGTTCGTCATATGGTTTCAAAAATTCTCTTTTTGCAAGTCCGTCCCTTTTCTTGATGTCTTCATATCGTCGGTAGGCATCATCGTTGATCAAGCAATTATGGACAGGCAGACGATGATCCAGCATTGGCTTCTGCATGGGCTCCTTCCCTTTTCGTCGTGCCTTCTTTTGGCTAGGCGGCATTGGAACAAAATCTTCGAAAGTTGCTGGGGTTCCTTCATTCTCGACCCTCTTCTTTTTCTAACCCTTTTTCTTCTAGTTTGATGAACTGGGTGAAAGAATAGTGTGCGTCTCTTCTTCAACAGCTTCTTCCGCTTGCATCTCATCCACAACTATTTCTTCTTGGTTTACAACAGATTCTTTCCCTTAGACTTCCTCTATCGCAGGCGATATGACAACTTCTTGTTGAGTAACTTGCTTCTCTTCTCGTGGCTTCTCTAGTTCTATCTCTGAATAGGTGTCCAGTTCAGCGATTGGTGTAGAAGGTTCACCTTCTTGAGCATTAGCTTGGACCATACCCAAGAATACTTCGATAATGGGTTGAACTTCGGTTGGAGAAGGAGGTTCTTTCTTACCTTTCTTTTTCTTATCTTTCTTTGGTGGAGGTGGTGAAAGAATAGTTTGTTTTGCTAGAGAAGATGTAAAAGCATCGAGTAGAAGGTCTGCATTGAAGTTTCGTACTTTCCTTGTTCTTCTCTTAAGAGGCATGGTGGTTGCTTTGTCAAAGGTTACATGGCAGAATCAAGAAGAAAGTAATTAGGGTAAAAGATGAAGAAGAGGATGAAATTAATGAAATTCACCAGGTAAATCAGTAATTTATACGAGATTATTTAAAAAATTCCTTAATTAATCCCATGCAAAATCAATTTGTCTTAGAACAAAATATTGCAATGAATTTCTTTTGATTTTACTGCTTTGTCAAAAATTATGATTTCTGCAAAAGAGACGTTAGAGCATTAATTATGACAGGTAAAAATAATTTTCAAAATATTTGCTCTTTCTCCTCAATCTCAATGCTGCCTCAAATCCTTCGAATGACATAATTATCTGCAAAATATAAATTTTAATTTTAATTAGAGATAATTATGGAAAATTGAAATTGGATTTTATTTTATTATTTTTGAATTTGAATATTGTGCTAATAAAATTCTTAATTCAAATTTAATTTTCAAATTCAAAAGGAAATTTCTTTTTAACTTCAAAAAAATAAGAAATAAAATAAATCCAAATCCTGAATTCAAATCTAATCTAATAAAAATAAATCAACTTCAAATTTACAATATTCTAACAAAAATTATTCCTAAAAATAAAACAACGAAAATTCGAAAATAGAAAGGAGAGCGAAAAAAATTTATTGTTATGCTCTGATATTGCTCCCGCAATCTTCCTGCTCTGTCAATTTAGTAGCAACTTGAGATAAGCACTTTTTCAAAGAAAGTTCTCTCCCCAATATTGCTTTATCCTTTGTCCATTGACCTTGAAGTTTCTTCCATCTTTTTCATTTCTCAACATGACAGTTCCATGTGGGAATACTTCCAAGATAGTGAAAGGTCCTTACCAACGAGACTTCAATTTTTTAGGAAAAAGTTTAAGTCTTGAGTTGTACAGCAATACTTGTTGACCTTTCTCAAAATTCTTTGGAATCAATTTCCTATCATGTCATACTTTAGTTTTCTCCTTGTAGATTTTTACATTCTCGTAGGGAAAATAACCATGTTCCTCCAACCCATTTAACTGTAGAAATCTCAATGCTCCAGGTGCTGTGGTTCAAAATTCAGATTCTTTAGAGCCCAGAAAGCCTTGTGTTCTAACTCCAGAGGCAAATGGTATACCTTGCCATAGACCAACATATAAGGATACATTTCTAAAGGTGTCTTAAATGAAGTTCTATAAGCTCAAACAACATCTGGTAATCTAAAAAGCCAATCTTTCCTAGTTATGTTAACAACCTTCTCTAGAATTCCTTTAATCTACCTATTAGAAACTTCAGCTTGACCATTGGCTTGTGGGTGATAAGGTGTGGACACTTTGTACTTAACACCATATTTTGCTCATATACTACTTAGGATCCTATTAATAAAATGAGATCCCTCGTCACTTATTAGAGCGCGTGGTGTTCCAAAACGAGTAAAGGTAATTTTTTGAAGGAATGCTGAAACTATTTTAGCCTCATTCTGGGCACAAGCAATTGCTTCCACCCAATTTGATACATAGTCTACAACTAGCAAAATGTGAGAGTTACCATTTGATGGGGGAAAAAGTCGCATAAAATCAATCTCTCAGACATCAGATAACTCTATTTCCAAAATAAACATTAGTGGCATTGCATCCTTGACTCCAAAATTTCCCTTCCTTTGGCACTTATCACATGTCTTGCTGAATAGGTAGGTATCTTTGTACATTGATGGCCAAAAGTATCCTGATTGTAATGCTTTAGTTGCAGTTCGTTGTCCTAAAAAATTTCCCCCATAGGGTGCTATATGACAATGCTCCAGTATAGCTAGAACTTTTGATTGAGAAACATACTTTCATACTATCCCATTAGCACACTGTTTGTAGACAAACGAATCATGCCCTAAATAGAAGCGCACATCATGAAGAAATTTCTTTAGTTGTTGCTTCGTCAATTCTGGAGGTAATAAATCTTAGGCTAAATAGTTAACAATATCTACAAACCATGGTAATTCAACATTTGTAATATGAGCTACTGCAAACAACTCCTCATCTTGAAAACAGTCTCGAATCTCTGGTTGCTGCAACATTTCTTTGGTTTACTCAACTCTTGACAAATGATCTACAATATAGTTCTCCGAACCTTTCTTGTCTTTAATCTCCAGGTCAAACTCTTGCAGTAGAAGCACCTATCTGATAAGTCTTGGCTTTACATTCTTCTTCGCCAATAAAAACTTAAGAACCTACCAGATATGATTTAAACTTTTCAAAAGCAAAAACTACTAAAACCTCATTTTCTGTAGTTGTGTAATTTAATTGTGCTTCATTTAAGGTTTTTCTAGCATAATAAATCGGATAAATCATCTTATCATGCTTTTATCCCAACATTGCTCTAACAGCTTAATCGCTTGCATCACACATTACCTCGAAGGGTAAACTCCAATTGGGTGATGAAATGATTGGTGCAATGATCAATGCCTTCTTCAACACCTGAAAATAAACAATATGTATCAAACTCAAAAGATTTGTTAGCATCTAATAACATGCATAAAAGTTTAGAGATTTTAGAGAAATCCTTGATGAACCTTCGATAAAAACTTGCATGACACAGAAACTCCTAATTCCCATAACAAAATTTGGTGGTTCCATCTTCTCAATGATTTCAATCTTGGCTCTATCCACTTCTATTCCTCTTTCAGAAATCTTTTGGCCTTGAATAATGCCCTCTTAGGGTCATCTACAGAGTTTGGGACTCAGAGTTTTATGATCTAGGGCAACTGGGAGAAAATCTTGGGTATGAGATGCCCTAGTTTATTGTATTTATTGTTTTCTCTCTCTCGACTCAACTACATTTTGTACACCACAAGAGTTTTAGTCCAAGTGGGAGTTTATAGGGTTTTATGTCCTAAAACTCGTGCTATGTAAAGGTTGTGAACATATTCTTATTTTTAATAAAGTAGTTATTGAAGTGTGCAGTAAATTTGTTATTGAATAAATGAATTGATAAGTATAACTCTATAAATCCAATAAAACAAGAACCCATGGCTATAGTATGAGAATTTGGACTTTATGTGGAGACATAAAAATGAATCAAGTTCGAGTCAATAGCCAAAATGGTCTATAGTATATGAATTAGACTGAGTACCTTATCATGGGGACACTATAGGACACGACCCACTTTGTATATGATACAAACGATGTGATCCTGAATCGTTCATTTGGAGACATGCGAGTGGGGGTGTCTATGCAAAGAGTTTGCATATGACCGGACTGCGAAATAGTCACTGTTTCTTTATAACACCGTTTACTGATAAACACTGACTTTTTTTTTTTATAATTGATGACCTAGGTACTTTGATCTTAATCCTGATCTAACTATGAACTTCTATTTATTAAAGATTATCCTTAGATCTGTATGGGTGAGAGGGGCTCATCATCGCTTGCTCAATATGTCTCCCATTTCAGAGGTAAGACTGGGTAGATAGTTGGGAACATGGTCGTGCACGATGGAATTCACTCCTACCTGACTTTAGGGATAATAGAGAGGTTATTCCCTTAAGTGCTGATTCCAGGTCTTCAACAAGGGGTCCCACTCTCTCATTTGCCCGAGAGGGACTCAGTTTGGTGGTAGGACTACAAACCAATTGTTCATTAGAGGGTTAGTGGTACTTAAAGAAGCAAGAAGTAATCCAAGGGTAAAACAGTAATTTTGACCTAGCTGAGATTACAAACAACTTGTGAAAGGCCGACTTACTAATCATGGTTATATCAAATGGACAAAAATATATCTATACTGAGAAGAGTACAGCTACGAGTTTTAGTGGAGTGACCCATTAGTTAACGAATGTTGGTTAGTTAGGTTCAAGAGTTTAACCGGTTAACCTCGAATCGTTGGAGCTCATGATCTATAGGTTCATTAGGTCCCTCGACTAGCTCACATCGAATAAAACCTTAGAACAGTGAGGTGAATGACTTTGAAACGTTCAAATTTGATTAAGGGAATGAACATTAAATATATTCGATATATTTTTAAAGTCTCAGTGTTTAATTGCGAATTAAACGTACAAGAAAAGTTGAAAACAATATTTAAATGAGATTTAAATATTATATA
>JAOANK020324812.1:0-14619 GCA_026257165.2 Telfairia occidentalis
GGGAAACTAAGGGTAAGACAGTTGTCATGGGCATGCGGCCATGGGCGACATGCCTTGGACAAGCATGACCATGACACATTGCACGTGGGTGCCAATGTCGATGTTCGGACAAAAGATCATCAAAACTTCGCTCCCTTTGGTGATTTCAAGGATTTCGAACAAAAGTCTCGACCATGGAGGCCGATGTTCCAACTTTAGACTAGATCACATGAACTTCTCTCCCTTTGGTGATTTAGTGGATTTTGAGCCTATGTCTTGCACGTGCCTTTTACATGTGGGCGATGTCCGAAGTTTTGACTAAAGGTCGTCCTAACTTCGCTCCATTTGTTGATTTAGAAGACTCCGAGCCCATTGATTGCAAATGGAGGCCTATGTCTGAAGTCTGGACCAAATATCTTTTGGTTGATTTCGAGGATTTTGAACCAAAGCCTTGACCGTGAAGGTTGATGTTCCAAGTTTGGACTAAATATCGTTCCCTTTGGTGATTAAGAGAATTCTGAGCCCATGGCCTGCACGTGCCTTCCACGTCAGGGCGATCGTCTGAACTTTGATTCCTTTGGCGATTTAGAAGATTCTGACCTTATGCCTTGCACGAGCCGCTGATGTTCGAAGTTTGGACCAAAGATCATTCGAACTTCGCTCTCTTTGTTGATTTCTAAGATTCTGAGCTCATGCATTGCACGTGGGGACCAATGTCTGATGTTTGGACCGAAGGTCATCTGAACTTCTCTCCCTTTGGTTATTTGGAGGATTCCTAACCAAAACCTTGAGCGTGGAGACCGATGTCCGAAATTTGGACTAAAGATCGTCCAAACTTCACTTTCTTTGGTGATTCAAAGGATTTCGAGCGGAGTCCTTGCACGTTGGAGCTGATGGTCGAAGGTTGGACCAAAAAATGTTGAACTTCAATTTCTTTGTTGTTTTCGAGGATTCTGAGCCTATGCATTGCATGTGGGTGCCAATGTTCGATATCCAGAGAAAAGATCATCAGAACTTCCCTCCCTTTGGTGATTTCAAGGATTCCGAACAAAATCCTTGATCGTGGAGGCTGATGTTCCAACTGTGGACTAAAGATCGTTTGAACTTCTCTCCCTTTGGTGATTAATCAGATTCTGAGCCCGCCTTGCACGTGCATTCTACATGTGGGCGATGTCTGAAGTTTTGACTAAAGGTCAATCGAACTTCGCTACATTCTATAATTTAGAAGGCTCCGAGCTCATGTGTTGCAAGTGGAGGCCAATGTCTGAAGTCTGGACCAACGACTATCAAAACTTCGCTCCCTTTGGTGATTTCGAGGATTCCAAACCAAAGCCTTAAGCGTGTAGGCCAATGTGCGAAGTTTGGACTAAAGATCGTCTAAACTTCAATCCCTTTGGTGATTAAGAGCATTTCGAGCTCATGCCTTGCGCGTGTCTTCAACATGGGGGCGATGTGTGAAGTTTGGACTAAACATCGTACAAACTTCACTTCCTTTGATGATTTAGAAGATTTCGAGCTCATCCCTTGCACGTGTGGCCCGATATCTGAAGTTGGACAAAAGATTGTCAAAACTTCCATCTCTTTGGTGATTTCGAGGATTTCGAACCAAAGCCCTAAGCTAGGGTGCTCATGTACGAAGTTTGGACCAAAGATTGTTTGAGCTTCGCTCCCTTTGGGGATTTTGAGGATTTCGAGTCCATGCTCGTGGGTGCCAATGTCTGACGTTTGGACAAAACATCGTTCGAACTTTGCTCTCTTTGTTGATTTCGAGGATTTCGTGTCCATGCCTTGCACGTGGGAGCCAATGTTCGATGATTCGACCAAAGATCGTCAGAACTTCGCTCCTTTTTGTGATTTTGAGGATTCTTAACCAAAGCCTTGAGGATGGAGGCTGATGACCGAAGTTTGAACTAAAGATCGTCTGAACTTCACTCTCTTTGGTGATTTAGAGGATTCCGAACCCATGCCTTGCACGTGGGGGCTGATTTTCAAAGTTTGGACCAAATATTGTTCGAACTTCGCTCTCTTTGTTGATTTCGAAGATTACGAGTGCATACGTTGCACGTCGATGCCAATATCCAGTGTCCGGACAAAAGATCATCAGAACTTCGCTCTTTTTGGTGATTTCATGGATTCCAAACAAAAGTCTTGACCGTGGAGGCCAATGATCCAAGTCTGGACTAAATATCGTCTGATCTTTGTTTCCTTTTGTGGTTAAGAGGATTCCGAGCCGTGCCTTGTACGTGTCTTCGACGTGGGGGCGATGTCTGAAGTTTGGACTAATGATCGTACAAACTTAACTTCCTTTGGCGATTTAGAAGATTTTGAGCTCATGATTTGCAAGTGTGGGTCGATATCTGAAGTTTGGACAAAAGATCGTCAAAACTTCGCACCCTTTGGTGATTTAAACCAAAGCCTTAAGCTAGGAGGCTGATGTACGAACTTTGGACAAAAGATCATTAGAACTTTGCTCACTTAGGTGATTTTAAATATTTCGAGCTCATAACTTGCACGTGGTAGCCGAGGTTTAAAGTTTGGCCGAAGATCGTCTGAATTACGCTCCGTTGTTGATTTAGGAAATTTCGAACCCATGCCTTCACGTGGGAGTTGATGTTTGAAGTTTAGATCAAATATCGTCAAAACTTCGTTCTTTTTGGTGATTTCTAGGATTTCGAACCAAAGCTTTGAGCGTGGAGGTCAATGTTCGAAGTTTGAACTAAAGATTGTCCAAACTTCGCTCCCTTTAGTGATTAAGAGGGTTTTGAGCCCATGCCTTGCACGTGCCTTCCACATGGCATCGATGTTCGAAGTTTGGAGTAAGAATGTTGGAAGATTTCGAGCCCATGCCTTTCACAAGGGAGCCGATGTTTAAAATTTGGACCAAAGATCATCAAAACTTCGCTTCTTTTGGTAATTTCGAGAATTCCGAACCAATGCCTTATGCTAGGGGCTGATGTACGAAATTCAGATCAAAGATCATTAGAAATTCGCTTTCTTTGGTGATTCGGAGGATTTCGAGCCCATGCCTTGCATGTGGGGGCTGATGTACGATGTTTGGACCAAAGATCGTTTGAATTAAGCTCCTTCTGATGATTTAGAAGATTCCGATCCTATGACTTGCACGTGGGGCTGATGTCTGAAGTTTGGACCAAAGATCATTTGAAGTTCGCTCTCTTTGTTGATTTTGAGAATTTCGAGCCTATGCCTTGCACGTGAGGGCTAATGTTCAATGTTTGGACCAAAGATTGTCAGAATTTCGCTTTCTTTGGTGATTTTGAGGATTCTTAATCAAAGCCTCGAGCATGGTGGCCGATTTCCGAAGTTTGGAGTAAAGATCGTTCGAACTTCACTCTCTTTGATGATTTAGAGGATTTCAAGCCCAAGCATTGCACGTGGGGGCCAACGATGTCTGGCAAATGATTGTCAAAACTTCAATTCCTTTGGTGATTTTGATGATTTCGAGCAAAAGCCTTGACCGTGATGGCCGATGTTCCATTTTTTGGACTAAATATCGTCCGAACTTTGCTCCATTTGGTAATTAAGAGGATTTCAAGCTCATTGCTTGCACATATGGCCCTACGTTTGATCTAAAGATTGTACAAACTTCCTCCCTTTGGCGATTTAGAAAATTTCGAGCCCATGCCTTGCACATGTGGCCAGATATTTGAAGTTGGACAAAAGATTGTCAAAACTTTCATTCTTTTGGTGATTTCAAGGATTCCAAACCAAAGCCTTAAGCTGGAGTGCTTATGTATGAAATTTAGACCAAATATCGTTTGAACATCGCTTCCTTTGGAGATTTTGTGGCTCAAAGCTAAGATAAGCCCAAAGGTAAGGGAATTAAGTAGAAAGAAAAGAATGTCTTGCCCTTGCAATAACTCACAATCCAAGTAGTAGAGGTAAAACCACTAAATCCTTTTATTTCTTTCTTACAAACATGATTATACTTGTTCTAGGATTATGTTTCCAAGTTATGTAGTAGCCCAAAGCTAAAGATAAGCCCAAAGGTAAGTGTATCTAAGAGGTCAAGTATTATTTATTTTTGAATTTGTTACACATTTATTTGATTTTGTGCTTCATAGTGTTTCGATATAGGAGGAAGGGTTGATCCAGTAGTGGATGAATTGGTTTGATTTTTGCTACTCGGGTTGCTAGCTATCACAACAGCAATATGTTTTTTTCATTCTTTTGATACAAGATGTGAGGTAGCCAAGGAAGCCCAATGGTTAGTGTCTCTGAGAGATCTAGTATTCTTTGTTTTTAATTTTTTTTAACATTTACTTTATTTGATTTTGTCTTTCATAGCTTTTTGGATATAGGAGGGAGAATGGAGCCACTAATAAACACAAAGAAAGAAAACAACATTTTTCTCTTAGAAGATCTCACACCAAAGTAGTAAAGGTAAAACTAATTAATCCACTTCTTTTAATCTTACTAATTTGATTATTTTTTGTGGTTGGGTTGTGTTTCTAAGTGGGCAATTGTCCCATACGTAAAGAAGGCCAAAGGTTAATAACTAAGAGGTTAAGTATTATTTCTTTTGAATTTATTTAACAATTCGTTCATTTGATTTTGTGTTTCATAATTTTTTGGATATAGGAGGAAGAATCGCACTTGCAATAGCTTTCAACCCAAGTTGTAAAGGTAAATCCATTCGATCCACTTATTTCTTTCTTACCAATGTGAATATACTTCTTGTAGGATTATATTTCCAAGTTTATGTAGGCTACCGTAGCTAAAGATAAGCCCAAATGTAAGTATATCTAAGAGGTCAGGTATTCTTTATTTTTGAATTTGTTACACATTTACTTTATTTGATTTTGTACTTCATAGTGTTTCGATATAGGAGGAAGGGCAATCTAGTAGTGGATTTATTGTTTTGACCTTCGCTACTTGGGTTGCTCAGCTATCACAACAACAATATGTTTTTTCATTCTTTTGATACAAGATGTGAGGTAGCCAAGAAATAAGGAAACCCGATGGTTAATGTCTCTAAGAGGTCTAGTATTCTTTTAATTTTTTTTAACATTTTCTTCATTTCATTCTGTCTTTCCTAGTTTTTTGGATATAAGAGGAATAATGGATCTACTAGTGAACACAGAAAGAAAACAACATTTTGCTATTGGAAGATCTCACAACCCAAATAGTAATGGTATAACTAATTAATCCACATCTTTCAATCTTACTAATTTGATTATTTTTTGTGGCAGGATTGTGTTTCTAAGTGGGCAAGTGTCGAAGACGTAAAGGAGTCCAAATGCCAAAGGCAGGTGTCCAAGACTAAGAGGTTAAGTATTATTTCTTTTGAATTTATTTAACAATTAGGTCATTTGATTTTGTGTTTCATAATGTTTTGGATATAGAGGGAAGAATTGATCAACCCGTGTATCTAAAGAAAGAAAAGAAAGCCTTGCACTTGCAATAGCTCAACACCCAAGTAGTAAAGGTAAATCCACTTGATCCACTTATTTCTTTCTTACCAACGTGTTTATACTTGTTGTAGGATTATGTTTCCAAGTTATTTAGTAGCTTGAAGCTAAAGATATGCCCAATGGTAAGTGTATTTAAGAGGTCAAGTATTCTTTATTTTTGAATTTGTTACACACTTTCTTTATTTAATTTTGTGCTTCATAGTGTTTCAATTTAGGAGGAAGGGCAATCCAGTAGTGGATTAATTGTTTTGACCTTTGGTACTTGGGTTGCTAGCTATCACAACAACGATATGTTTTTTCATTATTTTGATACAAGATGTGAGGTAGCCAAGAAATAAGGAAGCCCAATGGTTAGTGTCTCTAAGAGGTCTAGTATTCTTTTAATTGTTTTAACATTTACTACATTTCATTCTGTCTTTCATAGTTTTTTGGATATAGGAGGAATAATGGATCTACTAGTGAACACAAAGAAAGAAAACGACATTTTGCTCTTGGAAGATCTCACAACCCAAATAGTAATGGTAAAACTAATTAATCCACCTCGTTCAATCTTACTAATTTGATTATTTTTTGTGGTAGGATTGCGTTTCTAAGTGGGCAAGTGTCCGAGACGTAAAGGAGTCCAAATGCCAAAGGCAAGTGTCCAAGACTAAGAGTTAGGTATTATTTCTTTTGAATCTATTTAACAATTAGTTCATTTGATTTTGTGTTTCATAATGTTTTGGATATAGAGGGAAGAATTGATCAACCGGTGTATCTAAAGAAAGAAAAGAAAGCCTTGCACTTGCAATAGCTCAAAACCGAAGTAGTAAAGGTAAATCCACTTGATCCACTTATTTCTTTCTTATCAATGTGTTTATACTTGATGTAGGATTATGTTTCCAAGTTATGTAGTAGCCCGAAGCTAAAGATATGCCCAAAGGTAAGTGTATTTAAGAGGTTAATTATTCTTTATTTTTGAATTTGTTACACACTTACTTTATTTAATTTTGTGCTTCATAGTGTTTTGATATAGGAGGAAGGGCAATCCAGTAGTGGATTAATTGTTTTGACCTTTGCTACTTGGGTTCCTAGCTATCACAACAACGATATGTTTTTTCATTATTTTGATACAAGATGTGAGGTAGCCAAGAAATAAGGAAAGCCCAGTGGTTAGTGGCTCTAAGAGGTCTAGTATTCTTTTAATTTTTTTAAAGACTTCATGTCATTCTGTCTTTTATAATTTTTTGGATATAGGAGGAAGAATGGATCAACTAGTGAACACAAAGAAAGAAAACAACATTTTGCTCTTGGAAGATCTCACAACCCAAATGGTAATGGTAAAACTAATTAATCCACCTCTTTCAATCTTACTAATTTGATTATTTTTTGTGGTAGGATTGAGTTTCTAAGTGGGGAAGTGTCCGAGACGTAAAGGAGGCCAAATGCCAAAGGCAGGTGTCCAAGACTAAGAGGTTAAGTATTATTTCTTTTGAATTTATTTAACAATTAATTCATTTGATTTTGTGTTTCATAATGTTTTGGATATAGGGGGAAGAATTGATCAATCGGTGTATCTAAAGAAAGAAAAGAAAGCCTTGCACTTGCAATAGCTCAACACCCAAGTAGTAAAGGTAAATCCACTTGATCCAATTTTTTTCTGACCAACGTGTTTATACTTGTTGTAGGATTATGTTTCCAAGTTATGTAGTAGCCCGGAGCTAAAGATAAGCCCAAAGGTAAGTGTATCTAAGAGGTCAAGTATTCTTTATTTTTGAATTTGTTACACATTTACTTCATTTGGTTTTGTGCTTCATAGTGTTTCGATATAGGATGATGGGTTGATCCAATAGTGGATTAATTGTTTTGACCTTTGCTACTTGGGTTGTTAGCTATCACAACAACGATATGTTTTTTCATTCTTTTGATTCAGGACATGATGTAGCCAAGAAATAAAAACGCGCAAAGGTTAGTGTATCTAAAAGGTTTAGAATTTTTTCTTTTTGATTTATTACACTTTTACTTCATTTGATTTTATGTTTCATAGTTTTGTTTCATCTGGGAAGAAGGATCAAATGAATAACAACAAATTTCCCTTTAAGAGCACACACCCAAGTACTAAAGGTAAAACCAACTATTTCAGTTATTTTATTCTTACTAACTTTATTATATTTGTTGCAGGTTCCAAGAGGTGCAGTAGCCCCAAAGCCAAAGTAGCCCAAAAGTAAGTGTATCAAAAAGGTCAAAGATTTTTTTTTTTCAATTTATTACACATTTACTTCATCTGATTTTGTGTTTCATAGTTTTTTGATATAGGAGGAAGGATGGATCTCCTGATGGACACAAAGAAAGAAAACAACATATTGCTCTTTGAAGATCTCACAACCCAAGTTGTAAAGGTAAAACCAATTTATCCAGTTCTTTCAATCTTACTAATTTCATTATTTTTTGTGGTAGGTTTGTGTTTCTAAGTGGGCAAGTGCCCAAGAGGTGAATAAGCCAAAATGTTAATAACTAAGGGGTCAAGTATGATTTCTTTTGAATTTATTTAACAATTAGTTCATTTGATTTTTTGTTTTACAATTTTTTGAGAATAAGAGGAAGAATCGATCAACCGGTTGATCTAAAGAAAGAAAAGAATGTCTTCCACTTGCAATAGCTCACAATCCAAGTAGTAAAGGTAAAACCACTTAATCCACTTATTTCTTTCTTAACATCATGATTATACTTCTTGTAGGATTATGTTTCCAAGTTATGTAGCAACCCATAGATAAAGATAAGTCCAAAGGTAAGTATATCTAAGAAGTCAAGTATTCTTTTTTTTGGAATTTGTTACACATTTACTTCATTTGATTTTGTTCTTCATAGTGTTTTCGATATAGGAAGAAGGTTGGATCCAGTAGTGGATTAATTGGTTTGACCTTTGCTACTTGGGTTGTGAGCTATCACAAGTGCAATATGTTTTCTCCGTTCTTTTAATTAAGGAGGTGAGGTAGCCAAGAGATACAGAAGCACAAAGATTAGTTTATCTAAGAGGTCTAGAATTGTCTCTTTTTGAATTTCTTATACATCTACATTTTATTTTGTGTTTCATAGTTTTTTTGATATAGGAGAAAAGATGGATCCACTAGTGGGTGCAAAAAAGGTAAAACCAATTAATTCACTTTTTTCATTTTGACTAACTTGATTATATTTGTTGTAGGTTTTAATACGTGGAGTAGCCCCAAAGCGAAAGAATCCCAAAAGTAAGGGTATCTAAGAGGTCAATGATTCTTTATTTTTCAATTGATTACACATTTACTTTATTTGATTTTGTGTTTCATAGTTTTTTTTTATATAGGAGGAAGAATGGATCTACTAGTGGATCCTAAGAAAGAAGATATCATATTGCCATTGCCAGAGCTCACAACCCAAATAGTAAAGGTAAAACCAATTAATCAACTCACTTCAATCTTACTAACTTGATTATTTTTGTGGTAGGGTTGTGTTTAAGTGTCCAAGAGTTGAAGATGCCAAAAGGTTATTGTATCCAAGAGGTCAAGTATTGTTTCATTTGAATTTATTACACATCCATTCATTTTATTTTGTGGTTCATAATTTTTTTGGA
Source organism: Telfairia occidentalis (assembly GCA_026257165.2). Classification (NCBI taxonomy): domain Eukaryota; kingdom Viridiplantae; phylum Streptophyta; class Magnoliopsida; order Cucurbitales; family Cucurbitaceae; genus Telfairia; species Telfairia occidentalis. Next base: position 8,998 of record JAOANK020324812.1, read on the forward strand.
TATAGGAGAACTGATTTATCAGCTAGTGGATTTAAAGAAATAAAACAATACGTTGTAGTTGCGATAGCTCACAAACCCAAGTAGTAGAATTAAAACTAATTAATCTACTTATTTTTCATTGTACGAACTTAATTATATTTCTTATAGGATTGTGTTTCCAAGTTATGAAGTAGCCAAAAGCTAAAGAAACCCAAAGGTAAGGGTATCTAAGATGTCAAATATTCTTTCTTTTTAAATATATTACACATTTACTTCATTTGGTTTTATGTTTAATAGTTTTTGGGATATAGGTGAAAGAGATCCAATAGTAGATCCAAAGAAAGAAAATACTACATTGCCCCTGCGAGAGCTCAGACCCAAGTAATAAAGGTAAAACCAATTAATCCACTTATTTCCTTTTTACTAACTTCATTCTATTTGCTGGAGGATTTTGTTTCCAAGCAGTGAAGTAGCCAAGAGATAAGGAAGCCCAATAATGACTTTCTCTAAGAGGTCTAGGATTATTTCCTTTTAAAATTGAAACATCTACTTCATTTGATTTTGTCTTTCATAGTCTTTTTTGGTTATAAAAGGGGGGATGAATCTATTAGTGGACACAAAGAAAGAAAACAATATATTACTCGTGGAAGATCTCACAACCCAAGTAGTAAAGGTAAAACTAATTAATCCACTTCTTTCAATCTTACTCATTTGATTGTTTTTTTTACACTAACAGGTGAATCTAAAGAAAGAAAATAATGCCTTGCACTTGCAATTGCTCACAATCCAAGTTGTAAAGGTAAAACCACTTAATTCTCTTTTTTTTTTACTAACTTCGTTATATTTGCTGGAGGATTTTATTTCCAAGCAGTAAAGTAGCCAAGAGATAAGGAAGCACAATCGTTAGTGTCTCTAAGAGGTCTAGTATTCTTTCCTTTTAAAATAGTTAAACATTTACTTCATTTGATTTTTCTGTCGTAGTTTTTTTTTTGTTATAGGAGGGAGAATGGATCAATTAGTGGACACAAAGAAAGAAAACAATATATTGCTCTTGGAACATCTCACAGCCCAAGTAGTAAAGGTAAAACTAATTAATCCACTTCTTCCAGTCGTACTAATTTGAATATTTTCGGTGGTAGGATTGTGTTTCTAAGTGGGAAAGTTTCCAAGACGTAAACAAGGCCAAAGGTTATTAACTAAGAGGTCAAGTATTATTTCTTTTCAATTTATTTAACAATTAGTTCATTTGATTTTGTGTTTCATAATTTTTTTGATTTAGGAGTAAGAATAGATCAACTGGTTTATCTAAAGAAACAAAAGAACGCTTTGCCCTTGCAATAGCTCACAACCTAAGTAGTAAAGGTAAATCCATTTAATCCACTTATTTCTTTCTTACCAATGTGATTATACTTGTTGTAGGATTATGTTTCCAAGTTATGTAGTAGCCTGGAGCTAAAGATAAGCCCAAAGGTAAGTGTATCTAAGAGGTCAAATATTCTTTCTTTTTGAGTTTGTAACACATGTACTTCATTTTATTTTGTGCTTCATAGTGTTTTCGATATGGTAGTAAAGTTGGATCTCGTAGTGGATTAATTGGTTTTACCTTTGCTGCTTTTGTTTCACAAGGGCAATATGTTTTTTTCATTCTTTTGATACAGGTCGTGAGGTAGCCAAAAGATAAGGGAATGCAAAGGTTAGTGTATCTAAGAGGTCTAGAATTGTTTATTTTTTAATTTATTACACAGTTACTGCATTTAGTTTTGTGTTTCATAGTTTTGTTTGATATAGGAGGAAGAATCCAAAGAATAACAACAAATTTTCCTTGAAGATCACGCAACCCAAGTAGTAAAGGTAAAACCAATTAACTCACTTATTTCATTCTAACTTGATTATATTTGTTGTAGGTTCCAAGAGGTTAAGTAGCTGTAGAGCTAAAGAATCCCAAAAGTAAGTGTATCTATGAGATCAAAGATTATTTTTTTTTTCCAATTTATTTCACATTTACTGGATTTGATTTTCTGTTTCATGGTGTTTCGGATATACGAGGGAGAATGGATCCACTAGTGGACACAAAGAAAGAGAACAACATATTTATCTTGCAAGATCTCACAGCCCAAGTAGTAAAGGTAAAACCAATTAATCCACTTCTTTTAATCTTTCTAATTTCATTATTTTTTGTGGTAGATTTGTGTTTCTAACTGCGAAAGTGCCCAAGACGTGAAAAAGCCAAAAGGTTAATAACTAAGAGGTCAAGTATTATTTCTTTTTTAATTTATTTTACAATTAGTTTATTTGATTTTGTGTTTCATAATTTTTTGGAAGTAGGATTATTTCGATCAACCGATGAATCTAAAGAAAGAAAAGAACATCTTGCACTTGCAATAGCTCACAATTCAAGTAGTAAAGGTAAAACCACTTAATCCACTTATTTCTTTCTTACCAACATAATTATACTTGGTGTAGGATTATGTTTCGAAGTTATGTAGTAGCCCAGAGAGAAAGTCATAAGGCAATTCTAGCTCTTAGCATAAAGTCCAGGCTTTTGTTGAAGCAAGAACCCTTAAATCAAAGAAGTTAACACATCCTTAATGCAAAACTAAGGTCAACCAAGAGACAAGATTATATTTTTTTTTTTTGAACAAGAAACAACTTTTCATTGATAAGATGAAAAGATACAAGTTCAAAGTGATACAACTCTAAAGAGGATTGAAAAAAGAAAAAAGAAAACAGCAATTAACTAGGAAATATAAAAGCATGCATTCCAATTACAACAAATGTCCAAAGGAGAATAAGACTCAACAAGATTGGAAAGAGAGCACCATGTGGAAGCCTTGCATTTAGCTTAGCAAAACAATCCACCCAAAGTTTTGATTGGCCTTCGAAGATCCTCGAATCCCTTTCCATCCATAATTCATAGTAAATAGCCTTGATTGAGTTAATCCATAATAATTTGCTTCAAGAAGAGAGTGAGGGACCACATAGAAGTTGTAGAATATTGGATTTCGATTCGACGTGGAACACCCACCGCATATGGTAATGAAGACCAGCTGGCTTTCGCATATTTGCAATAAAACAGAAGGTGAATCTGACTTTCATAGGCTTCATAACACTAACAACAAATAGAAGGCTGCAGAATAGAGTACTGAAGCTTCGTTTGGAGATTATCTACTGAATTAAGATGACCAAACATCAAGATCCAAGAGAATATATTAATTTTCATGGGACTCTTTAATTTCCATAAAGTAACAAATAAATCTTTGGGTAAAGGCTCAGCCGAATTAAAGAACTTAGTCATGGATTTCATTGAGAAAATACCATTTTATCAAGAGACCATCTTATCTTGTCATCCTCCATCTTGAGAGAAACTGAATTTAAAAGAGATAAAATGCTAACATACTCATGAAGGTCGTCTTCCTTCAAGTTTCTACGAGTTTCAATATTCCAGCAAGCTCAGATGGGAACCCATACTTCACTAACGAAACAAAAGGGCTTACAAACAACCCTAAAACGCTAGTGAAAATTGATAGCCAAAACATAATTATTTAGCCTATTGTCATGCCAAAATAGAATATGCTTGCCACTTCCCACAGAAAACCACACATGAGGCTTCACTGAGTTCCAAATGTTTGAAATCCTAAACTAAGGACATTTGGAACTAACAAGATTCTTTCTTCTAGCGTGCTAATTAAAAACATCAGGACCATATAAGCTTAAAATGACCTTCCTCCATATTGTATTTGGCTCATTAAAAAACCTCCAACCCCACTTTGCAAGTATAGCATGATTTCTCCACTTAAGCCCTCCAATTCCTAAGCCACCAGATTCCAAAGGCAAGGAGGTTGCCTTCCATCGAACCAAATGATTAAGAGGGTCATCAAATTTTCCATCCTAGAAAAAATTCCAAGTAATTACGCTCCAACTGAGAACGTACCTAAGCAGGCATTAAAAAGAGAGATCAGTAGTATGATGGTACATTTGAAAGTATTGATGAACACAATACAAGCCTTCCTCCTCGGGAGAGATTGAAGCGTTTCCACTTTGAGAGTTTCTTCTACATTTTTTTTTATAATAGGGGACGAAAAAGAGAGAGAACGAGACTTTCCTCCCAAAGGCATGCCTAAATAGAAGATAGGAAGAGATTCCAACTTGCACTTTAGTCTCAACGCCATTTGAGAAGATCGATCAAAAAAAATATTAATGTTGCAAAGGGAGGTTTTATCCCAATTCACATTAAAACCCGAAGTCCATTCAAAAGCTTTGATGGTCTTAACCAAAGAGATGAGCATGTCGTCATTATCCTTGCAAAAAAGGAGGTATCATCCGCAAATTGTAAGTGAGATATATGTTCAGCATTATGACCCACAATAAAGCCTTCGAAGAGTCCCCTAGAATGAATATTATCCAACATTCTACTCAATACATCTGCAACTAATATAAAAAGAGAAGGAGAAAATAGGTCTGCTTGTCTTAATCCTCTTGAAGCAAGAATTCTTCCCCTAGGTTGACCGTTTATAAAAATTGAATACTTAGAATTTTGAACACATCCACAAATCCAATAGATCCGTTTAGGGCCAAAACCTTTCTGATGAAGAACTATTTTTAGAAAATCCCAATCAATGCGATCAAACGCTTTCTCGAAGTCAAGTTTTAGGATCCATCTACTTTTTTTCCTCAATTTGTAACCCTCCACCATCTCGTTAGCAATAAGGATAGGATCAAGAATCTGATGACCATCCATGAAAGCACTTTGCCATGAAGAAATAGTAGAAGCCAAATTTTCTTCATTCTCTCTGCAAGTACTTGAGCCAAAATTTTATAGATAGAGGATGTGAGACTTATTGGCCGAAAATCTCTGACACAAACTACCTTTTCCTTTTTAGGAATCCACCCCATTGGCTTCTTTCACAAGCAATTTTCTTATCGAACATCTATGAACACAAATATTGCTTTTCTTAAACAAAAACTCGTGAAACACGTAATAATCAAACACAAAAACTCAAGATACACAACAACATACTTTCCCAAGTATTCTCTCAAAACTTGATTCATTAAGCGCATAAATGTACTAGGAGCATTAGCTAACCCAAAAGGCATAACAAACCATTCATACAATCCAAACTTAGTTTTGAAACCTGTTTTCCACTCATCTCCTTCATGCATCCTAATTTGATGATATCTAGATTTCAAATCAATATTTGTAAATAGACATGAACCATGAAATTCATCAAGCATATCATCTAGCCTAGGAATAAGATGATGATACTTTACAGTGATTTTTTGATGACTCTACAATCCACCCATGCGCCAAGTCCCATCCTTCTTTGGCACCAATATGACTCGTACAGAACATGGATTCAAACTTTTGCGTACATATTCCTTCTCCATGAACTCCTCCACTTGCCTTTGAATCTCTTTGGTCTCGGGTGGATTTGCTCTATAGGCTAGCCTATTTGGAATGGCAGCCCTCGGTATGAAGTCTATTGGATGTTTAATACCTCTATAGATGTAAACCTTGAGGTACTTCATCTTGAAACACATCCTCAAATTCCTGCAAAAGAGATTGAAACACATTAGGCAATGACAAGTTGTTATCATTAGAGGCCAAATACCCTTCCTTATACATTAGTACAGAGATTGGCTTTT
>JAOANK020325239.1:0-14609 GCA_026257165.2 Telfairia occidentalis
ACACTTATGGTAGCAAATACTCGAGTCCACAGGGTGCTCGTGGATGGAGGGAGCTCTGTCGATGTAATCACTTTAGGCGTATTCGATGCCCTGGGGTTGGATAGAAGTAAATTCAGAACTAGGTTCACTTCTTTAATTGCGTTCGGAGGAGAGCAGGTGGTCCCCAAAGGGTGCATTGATCTACCATCACCTTGGGAACCGAACCTTGCCAAGTCGCAGGACTAATAGAATTTCTCGTGGTAGATTGCCCCCTCGTATATAACATGATATTAGATAGGCCAACTATCCATTGTCTACATGTGATTCCTTCCACTTACCATCAAATGATGAAATTTCATACTTCAGCAAGAATAGAGGTGATCAGGGGAGAGCAACAGGCTTCACGAGAATGTTATCATGCGGCTATAAGGGGGGCTAGCTTGGTAAATATGCTTAACCTCGAGATAAACCCGTCAGATATCACGATGTAGATGGAGGGAGATTATGGGTCAATGTAGAGGGGCGTAACAACTGAGCCACTCGAGTCCATTCCCCTCATTCACCAAGATACGTGTGTAAAGATATGAACAAAGCTTGAGAAGGGGCAGAAGGAGGAACTCATAAATTTTTTTGCAAAATAACTCGATATCTTTGCATGGTCACACGAAGATATGCCTGAGATCAATGCAAACACAATAGTACATCGTCTGAATGTCAATCCCACATACCGACCTGTGAGACAAAAATAACGAACCTTTGACCCTGTCCGAGATGAAGCCATAACTGAGGAGGTTCGAAAGTTACTTGGAGCTGAGTATGTACGCGAGGTATACTACCTGAAATGGCTTTCTAACGTGGTCCTAGTGAAGAAAGCAAATGAGAGATGGAGAGTTTGTATTGATTTAAATAAGGCTTGTCCTAAAGACAACTTCCCCTCCCCCGAATAGATCAGCTTGTAGACGCTACGGCAGGACATGAGTTATTAAGTTTTATGGATGCGTATTCTGGCTATAATCAGATCAAAATGCATGAACATGATCAAGAAAAAACATCGTTTATCACTAGTCAAAGAACTCATTGCTACAAAGTAATGTCGTTCCAGTTAAAAAAATGTTGGCACAACTTACCAACGACTAGTAAACAAAATGTTCGAATCTCAAATCGGTCGAAATATGGAAGTATACGTGGACGATAGGTTGGTAAAAAGTAAGAAATCTTATCAACATACAATTGACTTAGCTGAGACATTTGATATCTTGAGGAAGTGCAAAATGAAACTAAATCCAGAAAAATGTGCTTTCGGTGTCACTTCTAGAAAGTTCTTTGATTTTTTGGTACATCAACGAGGCATAGAGGCTAATCTTGACAAAATAAAATCTATATTGGACAGAATCTCCACAAAATTTGAAACAACTCCAAAGCCTCAATGGAAAGCTAGCTGCCCTGAATAGATTTATATCTTGAGCGACGGATAAGTGTTTACCTTTTTTTAAGATACTGAGAAAAAGTGCCCGTTTTGAGTGGACAAAGGAATGTGAACTTTCCTTTACACAATTAAAACAATACTTTATCTCAGCACCCGTTCTATCCAAACTTGACAATGGAGAATAATTATTTTTGTACCTCGCCATCTCAAACATAGTGGTAAGCTCAGCCCTGGTAAGACGTCATAAAGAAACCCAGCTACCTATATATTACATTAACAAAGCAACGACGGATGTAGAAACAAGGTACCCTCAAATGGAAAAATTGGCTTTTGCATTAGTTACCTCCGCCAAGAAACTAAAACCATATTTTTAGGCCCATACGATGATTGTACTAACAAACTACCCATTGGGACAAGTATTACAGAGGCTAGAAGTTTCGAGACGACTAATGAAATATGCGGTAGAACTTAGTGAATATGATATTCAATATCAACCAAGAACTGCAATAAAGGGACAGACGGTAGTTGACTTCGTCGCTGAGCTGACTCCTCCGAATTTAGAAGGACCATATCTCAACTTACGCATAACTGAAGGGTGTGAGGAATGGCCTTAGAATGATGGTGCGCCTTGGACGCTTTATGTCGACAGCTCTTCCAATCTCAAGGGGTGTGGAGTTGGGCTCATTTTGGTATCTCAGAAGGAGACCACTTGGAGTATGCTTTGAGGTTTGGTTTTAGAGCCTCTAATAATGAAGTGGAATATGAAGGCCTCTTAGCAGGAATCAGACTAGCACAAAAAATGGGCGTAACTGACCTCGTTATCCTAAGTGACTCTTAGCTGGTCGTTAACCAACTTTGAGAAGAGTATCAAGTCAAGGGAGAAAAAATGATGGCCTATCTCAACAAAGTAAAAAAGTTACTCAATGATTTCTCTCGCTGGCAGATACGACAGATCCTGCGTTCGCAAAATGCCAATGCAGACTCCTTAGCTCACCTTGCATCAGCCTATGAAACCGAGCTAAGTAGAAAAGTGCCCGTAGAGTTCCTCCTTCAGTCAAGTTTAAACGTTGTAGATGCCAAGGAAATCTCTGAAGTCACAGATGAGCCAACTTGGATGGACCCCATTCTTAAGTTCTTGATGCACCAAGAACTCCCAACAGATAAGAGCGGGGCCAGGAGACTCCAGAGACAGACAACACATTACACCCTCATTAGCTAGCAATTATACAAGCGAGGTTATTCAACACCACTGCTTAAGTGTTTGACGTCAACCGAGACCGATTATGTGATGAGGGAAATACATGAAGGCATATGTGGAAATCATTCAGGTGCACGATCGTTGGCGCATAAAATAATTAGACAAGAATACTATTGGCCCACCTTATACGAGGATACTAAGAAGTTCACCCAGCGATGTGATCGATGTTAGAGATATGTCCCAATACCTAGACAGCCGGCTGAACCTCTTTCCATGTGGTAGGTCCCTGGCTGTTTGCGCAATGGGGCATCGATCTCATCGGGCCCCTCCTTCGAGGGAAAGGCCAGACCAAGTTTGCAATCGTGGCTGTTGACTACTTTACTAAATGGGTGGAGGCTGCACCCTTTGTCACGATTACTAAAGAAAAGATCATAAATTTTTGTTGGAAAAATATCGTTTGTCGATTCGGAATTTCAAATGCCATTATTATAGATAATGGACGACAATTCGATAACCGAAAGTTCAACACATTTTGCAGCCAGCTGGGAATTAAACGCCTAATCTCATCACCAGCGCACCCCCAAGCCAATGGGCAGGTGGAAGCGATAAACAAAATAATCAAGCAAATCCTAAATAAAAAGTTAGAAAGACCAAAGGGGGACTGGGCTGAAGAACTTCCTCAAGTACTTTGGGCTTATAAAATTACAACACAAACATCTACGAGGGAAACTCCATTCTCTCTCGCCTTCGGCACGAAAGTCGTAATACTGGTAGAAGTTGGGCTTCCCTCACCACGGGTAGAGTATTTCGACCAAGCCAATAATGAAGGACAGCTACGACTCAACTTGGATCTACTAGAGAATAAGTGACACGAGGTCCAATTGAGAATTGTAGAAAACTAAAGACAAGTTGCTCGATATTACAATGCTCGGGTAAAGCTCCGGAGCTTCCAAATCCACGATCTAGTATTAAGACGAGTACTACCAAACACCAAAGAAATAAATAGTGGAGTTCTTGGCCCCACTTGGGAAGGGTCATACCAAATTACTGATGTGATCCGACTAGGAACGTATCGACTGGCAGATTCAGATGGACGAACATTAACTCACCTATAGAATGTAGAACATTTGAAACGCTACTACCAGTAATAACTAAGCTTCGAGTAGGGCTGCATAGCATTCCTACTCGAGGTAGGGCATGGTGCAGTGGTAGATGGGTAGATACGCAAAGGAATAAGAATATGATCAACCATGTAAACATTGAGAATTTTCGTGAATCTTCTTTTGTACGACGTAGAGTCTATTAAGCACTTCGAGGTCAAAGATTAATCAGGATACCACGTAAAAGAAAAACATTTAAACGAAGCAAAAGTAAAAAATGTTTCTAAAAAAAAAAAACAACAAAACAACACACAAGAGGAACCTCCAACCCACAAAACAAAACATCATGTCATATCACAACTTGATACAAAAGCAAGAATAAAAGGAAATCAATCATCAGTAGTGTCATCAACATCTTCTACAATGGGATCATCAAGGGGGTCCGCAATAGCGCCACTCACTTCGGAGGGAGGTTGGGCTGATTGCCTCCATTCGTTTTCATGTGCCTCACGGATGAAAGAAGTATCAAAATCTAGGAACCTGGATTGGATGGTTTCGCACTAGAAGTTGACCCTGAACCCCATCATTTCCTTATCCAAATCGTTACAGAAAGGAGACTACCGGAAATGCTTTGCCAAAAACTCTCCATCCTTGAGTTTCCTCTCCAACTCCGCTACTCGACTCTTTTGATAGGACAATTGATTTTTTAGCCTCGTAACTTCACTAAGAAGAGCTCGGTGTGTTTCCTCGGCCTTTGCTCTTCGAGACTCTGCCTCCTTCCGAAAAAGGGCCAGTTGGTCAACAGCCTGTTTGAGCTCTAAGGCATTAGCACGTTGTAACTCGTGTGGATACTGAAGTTTCTTATTCATCCTAAAAGATGATGCATATAACACTGCCCAGCCTAAAAGAAAAGAAAAGAAAAAAATTAAACCCTAAAATTTAGCCAATAGGTTGCGCCAAGAAGAGGGGAAATTAATTCAGAAAGAAAGATGGATCAATACCGTATGAAAATCTTGAATAGATTTTTCAAAAGGAATGACATGATCTACAACCATGCTGCCATGAAGGTCTGTGATATCAAGGTCCGACATTAAAATATTCAGAGAGCTTAGGTGATTATGGAGGTCCCCAACGGAGAAGGCAGAGCTATAGAGTCCCCTAAAAGGAAAGGGCGCAGAGGGCTCGCGTCCAGTAGACAATGAAGGAGCAACAGATGAAGGAGCAACAAGGAATGAAGGGTTGTCTCACTCATTGTGGTCACCCTTCTTTGTGAACTTGAGCCTACCTCGGGTTCAACATGGGTAGAGGTGGGAAGAGCACTCATATCGCTGGCAGCAGCAAGACGGCAACGCTGAGCTAGGGTCAATCGAGGAGGCATGGCTGAAAATTAAAGTACAATCATCAAAATATGTGGGAATAAAGAGTAGGTTAAGAGCATCGGTTAAGAAATTACCTATACGTTCAACGGGGCAGGACGCGAGCCCAGTCTCGAGAAGACCACGTTTGTTGATGACAAGGAAAATATGACGTTGGTCTTCCGACAGGGATAGTAGATATCCAACAATGACAATGGTCCTAGATGGCAACTCTAGCCGACGACGATTTGAAAAGAAAAAAAAAGTAATGAAGACCTAGTATCGCTTTACACAATTGGCCGCAGTCTAGATTATTCAAAGAAGCTAATACCAACTCGGTACACTAAAGTTCGTAGGAACAACAAACTCTTCGTGTCCCTTAGAATTAGCAAGCAACCATTCTCCTCCCACAAAAAACGAGTCCTCTTTCCATCACTTTATATCGGTAGGACATCCAATTATAGCACCATGGACGACAGAGAGGTAATAGTAATAGCGATCAGACGCTCTCTTTAAACAATATAAAGCCAACATCTCTTCAGCGGTGAAAGGCTCACCACTCCTTTTCTTGCACCAAAGAATCCAACAGTTGAGGAGGATATTTCAACTATTTGGAGTAAGTTGGGCGGGGCCAAATTCACACGATAAAGAAATGATTGTGGAAATGGGTGCAAAGGCAACCTAACCCCACAATCAAACATCTTCATGCAAAAGGCAACTTTCCCTATGGGTGGAGCATGTGGAACTTTGTGCTTCCTCGGAACCGTCATGCTGACAGAAGAAGGGACGTGGTATCTATGTCTAAGATAGTCTATCAGATCTTGGGATATAGTAGAGGGGGTAACGTTTACCCCAACTTCTCTGACCAAACCACCCTCACGACCTAAACTCACCGATAGCATTCGAAAATCGAGAGAGTGACAAGAGGAATAGGACGTACTAATCGATTCAGATTCATATTCAAAACTAAAGTGAGAAGAAGAGTCGGACCCCGACATCATATACTATGATCATCCTTCAAATTGTTCAAACAGATAACCTACTCATTCAAAGGTGTAAAGTTTAAGAAGGTAATTTGAGAGACTTACCTAGTAATTAGAGGACACCCAACGAAGTGCATGAAAACAAGTAAAGAAAAATGCGTGAGAGAAAAAAAACATTTGCTCGCCAGAGCAGACCTGGCGACAAGGCAGATTTGCCCAAAAAAAAAAAACTGCTCGTTGGAGCAGATCTGCCCAAAAAAAAAAACCAAAAACAAAGGGAGTAGAATCTTACTATGGTGAAATAAAAGGTTGGAACATGGTGCCACTTTTTTTCATCCCTTTTATACTCTTAACAAACCCAACACTTGTCAATATTGACAAGACATGAGTTTATCTTCTCTTCCAAATGACAATCACCTATATTTCTTTTTATTTTTTTTTTCTTTTATTTTTTTTCTTTTATTATTATTATTATTATTTATATTTATATTATTATTCTTTTTTATTTATTATTATTTTTCTTTCTTTTTTTTTTCTCCTCTTCCTTTCTTTCTTTTCTTTCTTTTTTTTCCTCCTCTTCCTTTCTTTCTTTTCTTTCGTTTTCTTCAAAACTCCTTTTATTTTTGTTATTTAGTTATGTTTATTTTATTCTACTATGTTTTATTTTATATTTCCCGATTTACAATTCGACTCTACAATCTCTAGACTCCTAAAGTCAACACAACATTAATCCAGGAGTGGGGGCTGCTGTTGTGGAGAAGATCAGCTGTACTCAGAGGATAGATATTATAATTGGCTAGTGTGGTGACAACCGAGCGACACCTTGAAACAAGGACACGAGTCGCAAAAGCTAGGAAGATCATCAGAGACGATGACGCGAGACCCTCTCTAATGAGTGACATATTTGAGCTAAACTCACCACATCAGTCGGAGGGCATCGCCATGATGAGTCAACATCAAGACAGTCCATATGTTGCTAGGTGGGTTCACAAAGCGACGTGTTGGTATTCCAGAAACCAGACAAGGGGTTCCACCATGAATAAATATGCAAGCTTCGATAGTAAGAGTTAAGCAAGCGGCCTCAAGCAAATTACTACTGAAATTTTAAATCCAAACTTCTAACTTAGGCATCGGAGGATACTTGGCCGGCACCACACTGGTGTCAAGTTCCTCTTGTAGGAAACAAGCTCTTGAAGGGATCCAAGTCTGTCTCTCTCAGCTTAAGGCTAGGTTCTTCAATTTTACTCTTATTTTCTTTTACCCATAATCATTCTACTAACAAACAGTTTTTTAGAAAAATCTTAATTACATGATTTGTTTAGAAAATTTTAATCAAATGGAGAATTCCTATTAATATGGTTAAATTCTCATGGAAAATCTCGTTGAAAAAAAAAATTCTTCAACTTCGTAATAAAAAGAAAATAGAATTTCATTTAAGTCTAAATAAACTAAAACACATTATTTTAAATATTAAATTATCCATACAAATTAATTCCAAGACGCACAATTATTACACCAAATTAATGATATCTCATAAAACAATAAATATTAAAATCTAAATTTTATAGTTCACAGTAGGCCACGAATAAAATTTAGTAGCAATTCCTTCGTTCGAAGTGAGTTCCATCTCCATCTCCATCCAATTCCTCGTTTAATTAAGTAGCAATTCTCTACCTCGTTCGAAGTGAGTTTCTATGGAGTCTTGTCCTTGAAGGAAAAATAGATATCTCTAGTGAGAACTCATCCCGTTTCTATCTTTTTTTGTCGACAATTTATACGTAGTCGAAAATGTGAACCCTCATCTCATTGTAATTCAAAAAGGTAGAGGAAAACATAAAGAGGTTAGTATTTAAAACGTTTCCTTGTTGCTAATTCAAAAATTTTATGTTGGCTGCTACTTTTGAATATTATACAGTTAAGCAAAATTGCTTAAGGTTAGAAATATTTAAAATAGGCCAAGTCCAAAAGGATCCTCCGCTCATCAATTTGGAAGCTTGAGCTCTTATTTCTGACACTGTCTTCATCACCAAGTCCAAGAACCTTCTTCCTCTCTTCCTTACGGCAATTTTTCTTTTAACATATATAATCTTAATTTGTGGTCCATTTTCATTGTATTTCTAAAAAAAATTTGAGTGGATAGTAGATATTTATAAAAATATTTTATTTTAACCGATTATTTTTTTTTTTTTACTTATATTCAAATTAAGCTGAGTATATAGCTTACTAATTAAGACATAACAACCTGACTAAAATGTCGTGAGTTCAAATCTCCACCCCACATAACTTGTTAAATTTAAAAAATAAATAAATAAAATGCTTTAAATCACAAATGGGGACATATTTCTCATAAAGAATCCATAACATGTCAATTAATTGACCTGACTAAAAAGTCGTGAGTTTAAATCTCCACCCCACATAACTTGTTAAACTCAAAAAATAAATTAATAAAGTGCTTTAAATCACAAATGGGGAGAGATTTCTTATAAAGAAATGTCAATTAATTGAGTTATGTAAAAGTTGACAAAGTTCAAGAATCTATTAGACACAAATTTGAAAGTTCAAAAACTAAACTTGTGTAGGTTAACTTATATAATATATGTATATTAATAATGAGTGAAAATTCACTCTATGACATAAAATTAATATGTATTTTTAAAAATGTTATAACTTTTCTTTTATTTTAAAATATAAAACATAAATTTAACTTTTTTTTAGTGTATTTTATATCACGTTTAAATTTAGAGGACTTTAATTTGAATGATGTCATTTGTGTAAAATTATAACCTTTCTAACCATATTTGTAAGTATATTTATTTTATATCATTTCCGTAATTACTTCCAATAATAAAATAAATACATTTCTAGACCATACGAAGTTGGTCGTTATCGTACTGTTTGGGATTGGGATTTTCTTGACCGCTAACGTTTTTCCTGTCCTTGACTTTTTCTATTTTCCTTTTAGACCTTGAGGGTAGTTTGGTCTTTCAATCCCAAATATTGCCATTATTCCATGAATTTTGAACAATAATTCACTTTATTTATTTATTTATTTATTTTTTAAAAAGTAATTTTTTATATTTCTCGATGTTCTTCCTTCGTTAACCGTTTGACAGTCCATTTGAATTATTTTGTCTCTATGTGTTGTCAATAATTCAAAACCTTGAAAAATAATTTTCAAACTTGTTTTTTCTTTTTTGTTGTTTTTATTTATTGGGAGTTCTACACATAACTCATTGTATAATTAAACAAAAAAAAATTAGTTCTTTGTTCCAGAATTTGTCCATCTTGACTAATTTGTAAGTTTGATATCCAATTTTTAATACATTGTAATATAAAATATCGATAATTACATGTAAATTTAATACAATTATTATTAGAGTGTGTTTGGTAAGAATTTTAAACTGTTTATCGATATAAAAAAATATTTTTTTTTCAAAATTAATAGTGTTTAGTTAAAATTTTGAATATTTTTTTTAACTAATTAAAAATATTTTTTAAAAATTTTTTAAATTAAATATTTAATTATTTTTTTACCAAAAACGTTTATATAAAAATGTTTTACTTAAAAGTATTTTTTTAAAAAAAATTATATCAACCATGCACTTAATTAAAAAATAATAATTTTTTGCTTAAAGAGTTAATTAACCTTAAACTTAATACTTTTCAGAAGTTAAAGCTAAATTAGTACTAAAAAAAAAGTTAAAGCTAAATTAAAAAAGTCCTCGCGAGCTAACCAATAAGAGTTTGATGTTTGGGAATGTCTTTGAACTATATATGATCACAAAGATACTTTTGAATCGTTAAAATAATTTTATATCTCAAATGCATAAGTTTATCTACCATTTCAAAGCACTTTTTCAAAAAGCCCATAGCACTTAATAGTGTTTTTTTTTTTAAAAAAAAAACATCATTTTCATATTTGCTTTATCTAATACTTTTATAGTTTAAACACTTCACTCTTCTTTTCCTAATTATTCTGTGCCTATACTTACTTTCACTGACTTTGCTTTTCATACATTTTTCTCACCGATAAAATCTCCTTTCACACACTTTTTTTCTCGCTTACTTTTCTCCACATATATATATTTTTTCCCCATTAATCTGCCTCTACTTACATGAGAAATTATTTGAGGAGAATGGATCAATTTGGCTAACAATTCTACATCAGTAGATATATGAAAGAGAATGGAAGACAATATATTTCAAACATGATATATCAAAGATTTATTAAGAAAAATAAAATAAAATTTTGAACTTGTATCGAACGGTTATTAAGAGACAACCATATTATGTAACAGTCACATTGAATAATTTTTCTATCATATACACTTCTATTTTCACAAAATTTTTCTAGTGCACAATTTTCCTTTTTAATCTCTCTTTACACACTTTTTGGCAAAACATATAAGTATTATATCTATTTTTAAGAATAATGTATGACTAAATGAGGACGATTGAGAAGTATGTAAGTGAACGGCTCCAAGAATAACAAAACATAATATATATATATATAAACTAAATGGAAAACTAGTAAGAAAAAGAGGGCAAACTTTTAACCTAAACAATATTATATATATTATGATAACTAATCGGAGAAAAGCCTGGTGCATTCACACGAGAGCAAAGACAAATTACATGGCCCATCTCTGGTAGGACCTCTCACTATTTGAATTTTTTCTTCTTCTTCTCTCTCTCTCTCTCTCTTCATTCATTCATTCATTCATTCTTAATTTCATTTTCATCCTATAGAAGGTTAAATTTATTTCAATTCATTCCTGAACTTTCAAAATAATTATTTTAGACTTTGTGACGATTAATTCATCAACACAATTGTTTAAGAGATATAATTTCATGATTTTTAAGATATGTATATCAATGTATATGTTAGTATATGTAGGTAGGTACTGAAGTCACGTTAATTGGTTGAAGCAAATATTAGAATTAGGTAGATATTAATAATAAAATAAACCGTAATTATACTAAAATGACTATTTTATTTTTTTAACATTTTAAAAATTAAGGTGGATTAAACATTCAAAGATGAAAATAAAATTTCATAACTCATTAAAAAAAATTAGTCAAATTTTATTGACATGAATTAATAGATGTTTTAGCATAATTTTAGTATTTTTATCATTTGATACATTAAAATATATATTATTGAAGGTTTAAAAAATAAATTTAAAGTTTATTTAGGTCCATAATTCTTATGTTTATTATAATTTAGTCTCTAAACTTTCAAATTTTAGCTCAAAAACTTTTTCAAATTTATTTTATTTTGGCCCTATCACTTATTTTGTTGCTGGTTATCAAACATAATCGAGATAGAGTGAAGAAGCTAAGGAAGGGAAGACAATTGTCCCCCACCCCTCCCCAACTCTCACCTTATGTTAAAAATTTACATAAAATATTAAGATTCTCCCAAATTATCAAAATTGAAAGATTATATATATAAAGTTAGAAGCTAAAACTTTGTCTCTCTTGATAAAAATTACTAACTTCACGCAACAGTGATCTAGCATCTAATAGGTGCATTTGTTCATTAGCTAGTCAGAGTTTAATAATCCTTTTAGAAATACGTATTTTAAAGATTGCACCACATCATGTATCAAGCTAGATATTTGTGCTCATCCCCCCTTTATAGGATCGAGTCCTGTGCATGCTCGTCCTACCTTTACACATATATACTCACTCTAACTTACTCTTAAGAAAATATAGTCACGCATCATATATCGCTAATTAGCTAGATTTATAATCTACTATATGACCTCATCAATATTGGTTGGTGTCACACATACGTATGATAATTCCAGAAATTGCACCCCCACAACAATTTCATACATAATCTAATCAATTAATTAGGAGGAAAGTGGTGGTGCATGTGCATATGCATCTTCATATTGTTACTATTGTTGTTTATTTTAAGTTAGGTACGAATTTTCAAATAGACGTGCTCCAACAATGGGCCAATTAAGCCCTCTTCCTCCACATTTTCCTCTACTTTTCCAAGTTCTATCCTGGCAGCACAATAAAGACTAAAACTAAAAGTCATCTGAACTTTTAATTTTCTCTCTCTAATCTAATTAAAAACTTTGCTTCTCTCTCAAAAAAAGAAGATAACTTCTTTTTCAATACTCACCAACTATAGCTCTTATATTCAAAGTACAGAAGAAAGGGTTGTTGATTGCAATTTGTCAAAATATTTGAAAGTTTTGATTTTAAAGTTCTCACTAGTTACTCTAAATTGCAATGCTACTTGAGAAAAGGACAAAATTTTATTTTGGTGGATTTGAAAATGACTTTGTGGACTTTTGTTGTTTTGGAAAAGTCTCCATTAGAATATTTTATAGTAAAAAAGTATTATGGTTCAAACCAAACCTCTCCACATCTTTACAATGATACGATATTATTGTCTATGTTTTTGCATGGAATTCTCTGAAGGTGACGTAAGTGTTGAGCAATACGATGAGGAACCTGAGAAAAGGGAATATCAGGTAAGGGGAGTGGTGGAGACCACACTCTGACGCTTATGTCAATCAAACAGCAATGAGAAATCGATGATAGCCTGAGGTATCCGGGCGTACCTTTTGTTTTTTATTCTATCTGATACTTATAAAAGAGTGTAGGAGGATCTTGGAGACTCTTTCGCCTTGTCCACCGTGAATCACGGCGGGTGGCAGTTAACCCAGACGAAATTTTCCTAGTAGACACACCTCGTCGTTGTCATTATTCCCAGGTGCAGCGTTACTTCACTAGGGGGGATCGTCCCTCCAGGTTGATCTCGATCCTCCTAGTTTCTTACCTTGGGCGCCCATGTGATCTACTAAGGTGGAAACACATCCTCCTCAGAAGGACACGTGTTTCTCTCGGCATGGCTTAGGTGTTGTCACAAATTTTTTACCCCAACATTGGCTCGCACTTCGCTGGGCCCCGAATGTTCAATTCAAGGTTCCAAAGTAAGGTTCTTGCAAAAGAGCGGGCTCACCCTAGTCGACAATGTCAGCTCAGGTTGCTCCTCGCTTGACGCGATGGCAGTGGACGTCCCTTCATGACTTGCTGCTTTCAGTCACACATCCTCACCGTTGATTGCATGTGGTACTTCACGGTGCAATGCAAATTCTAGTGGTCTATAAATTACTTTTCTCCCCACCGGAGATTTCTTCACTTATTGTACTCCCGAGTCAAGGTCTTATCATCCCTCCTTTTTTGTCGTTGTTCTAGGTTAACTCTCTATATTTTCCTTCCGATGTCTTCAGAGGTAGGTGAGAGTGCCTCCATGTCTACTGCAATGACGGGTTTGAGGAGGCAGCGGACGAACGCTACCCCTCAACGTGTTCTGTGGACGCCTTACCATACCTTTGGGTCTGTTACTAAATCCTTGCTAACGTTTGCATGAGGCTTGAAGAAGGCGAGTCGTTGGAGAGGCCTCCTCTAGGGTGCTTGGGCTTCTATCCTCAGATGTTCGAGAGGGGTGTGCGGCTATTGTTGCACCCATTTGCTCAACTATTCTTAGTGGAGGTTAATTTGGCCCAGCCTAGCTCTCTCCAAACGGGTGGGAAGCGCTTCTAGGAAGCTTTGTGTTGTGGACGAAGTACAAGAGAGTCGAGCTAAGCTTACATCAGCTCATGGCCTCTCATTGTCTTAAGACTCACTCGAATTCAGCTAGTCATTTCTACGTTTTTGCTTGCACAAGCGTCGGCTGGCTGGTGAAGCATCCCACTTTGGTGAAGCTGTAGAAGGAGAAATGGTTCTTCGTGCGGGAGCGGTGACCCCCAGCCACATGCTAAACTCGACGACGATGGCTTCATACCCTAAACAGTGACGATGGTCCTTTTTGCAACATCCCAGTTGAGTTTGGAGAACTAGGTGATGCTCTACCATCTAACTCAACCACGCTTCGTGGTTCAAATTTGAGCTAATCCTCATTTTCTTATGGTGTAGCTACCTAAGGGCGAACCCCACAGTTGAACCCAAAATCTCGAGTGATCATCGAGGCGATCCAGAAGTTGTGGGCAACAACTAGACATACTGACGCTTTGCTGACACTACAACAGAATTTATCATTACCGACGTAATTAAACGTTGGCAAAATTATACAGCGATGTTAAAAAAAAGTCGGCAATAACGTCAGGAAAAGCCAGTCGGGATACCATATGCCGACATTTTAACCAAAGCATCAGGTTATCTTATTTTTACCCGACGTTTACTTACACGTCGGCTAAAGTTTAGTGTCTGTCGACGAAAGATTTTCGTCGATGATTAACAAAATATATCGACGCTTAAAAAAATCGTCGGCGAATCTGCTTTCTACCGACATTTTTTTAAGCGTCAGCATAAAATATGCCAGAATAATGATACAAATTCGTGGATGTTCTTCCGACGTTCTGCGATGACGTTAGCAGATATCTGGATTAGCCAACGTTTCTTAACGTCGGGAGATTTACTTTTTTGTATTTAAAATTTAAATAAGAAATTCTATTTCTTCAGCTTAAAAACCTAATAATACCTTGAAGATTAATATTTAATATGCAATTACACATTTCTAAACGATGAAATTTTATAAATTAA
>JAOANK020325348.1:0-14609 GCA_026257165.2 Telfairia occidentalis
ATAATAAATCTAATTTATTGTTAATATCCAAATTAAATAATTTAATTAAAAATTAAATAATCTTTATTATTTAATTTTCTCTCAATCAATTGCTTGTTGCAGAGGTAACGAGCTAGCAAGGAGATCTTATGGACCTATAGCTTTGAGCTCCAATGGTTAAGATCAGTTAGTCAAATTCTTAAACTAACCAATCCCACCATTAGCCCAATGTAACTCCACTACAAACCTGAGGTTGCACTATCGCACTATAGATGAGTTATGTCCACGAATATAATTATAATAGTTCATTTGATGGATAGTCTTCCATGAATCTCATCATGGAAAAATCCTTCTTGGGATATCAAGAAGGCGTGTACCCTGTTATCCAAGTCCCGAACCAGCACATTAAGGGAATCACTTATATACACACTAAATATGAGGAGGTGCACATATTGCACTTTCTACTATTGAGTGGTTGTGAATTTCATCTCGTGTAAGAATGTTCTCAACTCCCCAATTGAATGCATTCCCAAGATACTAGCTTTATTGAGGGAATATATAAGTCACTCTCACCACACTACTCAAAGAATACATCCGCATAAGCAAGAGTTCATAACACACTCAGGATTTAGATCAAATGACCTATGATTATCCTAGTGATGTGTTTGCATTTTCTTTCAACAGTCTTACAAGAAATGTGCAGAACACATCGTGACCCAATCTTATGCAATCCCATTACATACGATCCTTTACTCACTTGTCACCACATGAACGATCCGGATAAGACCATTTGTAACAGTTACAAAGTGGATCGTATCAACAATAATGTACCATAATAAGGTCTCCAACCATATCCATATACTGTTGACCATTTAAGCCACGACTCTTAAACTTGATCCTCACGTATGTCTGATACATACCAAGTTTAGGCACACATTTGATGGCTAAGGAGCGATTAAACATTGAATGTCGTTAAATTTGACAAGATGCACAAATAATATTTAAGTCTATCTTATTTACATCATTATAGTTTACATGACGTCAAGAACTTAGAGCATAAATCCCAACAAATAATTCGTCAACACCCTAAAACGAATGGAAATATAGCTACTCATAATGTTTAACATAAATTTTAGCAACAAATACATACAAAAACAGTAAATAGATGAAATGAAAGTGGAAGAGAAAACTATCGGCACGACTGTCTTTTGCGTAGAATTGCTTCTTCATGCTCTTTACTTTCACCCTCAAGCTCTAAAATAGCTCTCGATCCACCTTCAACTTATAAAATTCCACAAGAATACTGTTTCTCGAAAGTTTATTCCCAAAAAATAGCTCTCCCAAAACCTAATGAACAGATTGCTTTTTATAGATTCGCGATGACATCGAGACACTACAAGACAGTGTCTTGATGTTGTAGCAAAATAATTACAAGAATCCATCGATCATTTTTTACAAGAAGTTCATTTTCGATATCATTTGCTATAAGACAGTGTCTCGACGCTGTCCTCCTATTTTGCTAATGTCTTCAACGGCGTCGCAAGGACACTACCCCCTCAGGTTTCTCCACTTGTTTGACTCCTTTCCTCATGTCTTAGCCAAATGTTCTCCTCTTCAAGCTCTTTTTAAACTCGAACATTTCCAATTCATGAATTTTTTCCAATTGCTCGGTTGTTAGAGAATTCAAGAAATAAAAGCATCAAAGTTCACAATAAAACACACAAAATTACTAACTCTAAGGCCCTAGAATAGCACTTTTTGAGTTCTATCAATCATCCTAAACTTAGAATTTTACTAGTCCTGAGTAAAATAAAACACAAAATAAGAAGAAAACTCAACACATGCATGCTTATGACTCCAAATTCATTGCTCCTAAGATGTCATGGGTACAATAAGAGAAACTACAAGCCACATTCCATCATCAAGAAGTTTTAAGGCCATTTCTTTTTGCCCTTTGTGTGTGTGTGTATGTGTGCAAGCCCATCTCGTCTTAATTCTTATAAGCCTAGAGTGACTTTAGAATAACTTCCCTAGGCTTTCCTACTTCGATCTATGGCATGATTAAGCAAAGCATTTACCCTCTAAAGCTCTAAAAGACTTTTTCTTCTTCTTATTATTATTATATTTTCTTTCATTTCTCTTTATCTCTTTTCTTTTCTTTTCTTTTCCAAGAAGGGGAACCTATTCAAGATTTATCGCCTTCGTTTTAGTTTATCCCTACTTCCTAGGTGTAAGATATCCAACTACGAGTAATACGTCTATCCAAGGGCCTAGGCTTACTCACTTTCATTTCGCATGTTCATCGACGACACCTATTTACCAATGCTCGAAGAAAGGAGGAGTAATTCTATTCACTTAATTTATTCTTTTAGCACAAAAATACTAGATATGCACATGAATTATCTAAACACAACCACAACCTTTTCAGAGACTTCCTCAGAGAATTAATTCCCCTAAATACACCATAAACATTCAGAACCTTCGACAAGTTGGCACAACATGCAAGTCAGAGTACTCTATACACCCACCCCAAACTTAGAAATATACATTATCCTCAATGTATTAAAGGGAAGACAGACTAGTTAGAGAGTAACAATACTGGCTTAGGAATGAGGTGATCCACGAATTTTACAGCAATGTGGGTAGGTACGATCTAACTAGTAAGGGTTTCTGAAAAATATGAGGGCAAACTAAGAACACAACAAAATAAACAAACTTAACGCAACAACAAATGCAGAGAAAGTGCATGGGTTACCTCCCATGAAGCGCTTGGTTTAACGTCTTTAGCTAAACGAGACATCAATGTCTATCTACTCTTTTACCACCATATCCTTCATCCACCTGGCCTCCTGACCACATTCATTTTTTACCTTGCATAAAACTTTTAGAAAAATATCTTCCTCATCTTTATTTAGATTAGTAGTAACAACCACCGGAGGGGAGGAAAAATCAAAGTATGCATATCAAAATTTCATTGGTAATGGTTTCAAATTTACATTAGGTGGTTTATCATTTTCAAACTTTTTCTCATGCAGTATAGAAAAAGGTTTATTTTTTACAGGTCCAACACAAGCATAAAGAGAAGCACGTTTAACATTATACATACTACCAAAACTACCACAATTAGACTTCACCATGCTAGTCTGATCACCCAAAGCAGTATAGACCACAAAACATTCATATTTAGCAGTAGATTTATTTAAATCTACATTAAAGCACATACTAGCCTCAACAACGTGTTTCGTGGTTCGATAGATATCAAAACTTTACCTCTTCATTGTCCACTCTCAAGGTTAGCTTACCTTAATGTACATCTATCAGGGCCCTTTCCAGTGGCTAGAAATGATTTTTCTAAGATGATAGGCACCTCAGCATCGTACTCCATGTTCAACACCATGAAGTCTGCAAGGAATATGAATTTGTCGACCTTGACAAGAACGTTCTCTACTATACCTTTAGGGTGAGTAATGGACTAATCTTCTAGCTACAGTGATATCGTGGTAGGTTGCACCTCACCCAAGTTTAGCTTCCTGTAAACAAATAGGGGCATTAAATTAATAGAAGCTCTTAAGTCACATATAACACGATTAACAAATAGATTACCGATAGTGTAGGGAATAGTAAAACTTCTTGGATTCTTTAATTTCTCTGGAAACTTTTTTTGCAGTATCGTGCTTGCATTCCTCTGTCAAACTCACAATCTTGTACTGCTCAAATTTCTTCTTTGAGGACATGATCTCCTTAAAAAATTTCACATACTTTGGCATTTGTTCGAGTGCATTTGCAAAATGAATGTTAATTTGCAGTTTCATAAAGATCTCAAGAAATTTAGAAAATTAAGCATCAAGTTTCTGTTTTCGAAAATGTTAAAGATGGGGGAGAGTATTATTATTAGTAGGGATAGAGTTAGAGTACTTCCCTAATGATGACCATTTGGGTGGCTTCTTGATTTTCTCCTTAACTTTTTCTTCCTCTTTCTTCTTCTCTTCAATCTCGCTGGCTCACTTCTTCTGTTCAGACTGTACCAGAGTCTTACCACTTCTCAGATTTATGGCATTACATTGTTCCCTAGGGTTTACCTCGATATTGCTGGGGAACTTGCCTTTCTGCATGGAATTGAGAGTGGTGGCAATTTGACTGAGTTGGATCTTCATGTTTTTCAAGGCCTTCTCTTGGTTGTCCACCTTAGTCTCCATGTTGGTAGTCTGGTTCCTAGACGCTGTTATGAGGTGGCTAACATGTCCTCCATAGATTGTTTCCTCTCAAATTGTTGTTGTGATGTGGACGTATAACCTGGAGGATTCAAAACATTTTAGCTAGCATAAGAAAAGATTTTATGATTACGAATACTTGGATGGTAGTGGGTAGGCAATTGGTTCTGTTGGACTTTGAATTTATTTTGTTGGGCTCCTTGAAATTTGTAGCTCTTATTAACGTAGCTGGCTTGCTTCAATTGAGGGCCCTCCCAAGTAGGATAAGAGTGGTATACCGCCAAAGATACAATCGACTGATCCTTACATTGCACAGATTGATTTTGCAAAGGCATTAGTTAGCATGACTATCTGAGCTTTCAAAGCACTTACCTCATCGGCCTCGTAGGGTCTAGGGACTCGAGCAACTAATCTTGATAGTTTATAAAATTAGAAATAATAACGCCTATCTCTGGCAACGGTGCCAAAAACTTTTTATGCAAAACCCCGCAAGTGCACGGGTCCTGCAGTAGTATATAAAACAGTCAAGAGATTGAGTATCGTCCTCTAGGAATCAGGTTATCAATCCTATTTAGTACCGAAATATTAATTGTCATTTTATTTAAGGAAACAATATCAAGCGACGTCTAGGTCCTAATAAAGAATGCAAAAGAGCGTATTTGGGAACAATTCAGGGAAGAGTAGTTCTAGCAATTATGGATTTAATTAATCAATCTAGGAACCTTGGGATTAAACTAATATTGATTTCATAGGTTTAAGGATTTAATGGGTCTCCTCTCTCGAATTCAACCCTCTTACCCAACTAATTCTAAGATCAACCTTTCAGTCTAATTGCTCACAAACTAATTAGATAAGACTAACCTCCTATTAAAACCTCTAACATGATTTACCAATTTCATGCATAAAGAACGTTAGTTTATTATTTTATGTCTAGTTTAATTCTCCATTTTCAAGCAAGAAACTAAACATACAAGAACGAATCAATTGATAGCCAAACGCTTAATAAGCAATATGAACAGGGATAATAAAATGAAATAAGCACTAAATTAAATCTCAATAGTTCAATGAATCAATTAATCAAACCATAATAATTCATCAACACCCTAAAACTAATGGAAATTTAGCTACTCATAATGTTCATCATAAATTTCAACAGCAAATACATCCAAATACAGTAAATAGATGAAAAGAAAGTGGAAGAAAAAACTATTGGGACGATTCGGCTCTGTTTTCAGCATAGAATTATTCCTCTAGCCTCTAGGCTTTCACCTTCAAGCTCCAAAATGGTTCCCGATCCTTCTTCAACTCATAAAATTTGTACATGAATACTGTTTCTCGAAGTTTGGTCCCAAAAATGGTCCTCCCAAAACCTAGTGGAAAAGATTGCTTTTATAAAAAGTGCGATGGCGTCTCGACGCTGTAGAAATATAATGACAAGAATGCCACCGATCATTTTTTATACATGAAAGTTCATTTTGGATTTCATTGTAGCATCTTGACGTTATCCTCCTATTTTGCTACCGTCTTCAACGACATCATGACGCGACGCTACCCCCTTGGGTTTCTCCACTTGTTTGGCTCATTTCCTCATGTCTTGGCCAAATTTTCTCCTTTTTAAGCTCTTTTCCAACCAAAAGATCTCCAATTCATGAATTTTCTCCAATTGCTTGGTTCTTAGAGAATTCAAGAAATAAACGCATCAAATTTCACAATAAAGCACACAAAATCACTAACTCTAAGGCCCTAGAATAGCACTTTTTGAGTGCTATCAGCTACTATTATGGGTGAAAAATTCTATAACTGGATTAACAATCGATAAATGATATATCCAGGTAAATGGGGAGTAACCTGAAGAAGGGTCGAGCCCGGTCTACTTTTAAGGATAGAGCTCCCAATAATATAAAAGAGGCCGAGATCAGGGGTTGAGAAGATACATAAGCCCAGGTCCAAATACTAAAGAGAAGACTCAACCAATTAGTTGGACCCTGATATCTCTAAAGAGCACATCGGGTTGGACCAGACTGAGCATACTATGAACACTTAGACAAGTTAGCTAACTGGAGGAACAACTAGGCCTAACATACTTGTAGGGCCCAATACGATTGGCTCGGCTCGACTCCCTCCTCCAGATGAACCTACTAAATCCATAGCGAATTAGGCCCATTAGCTACTTGGGCCACAAAAGAAGAGCAATTCCCAGTCCAAGATAGAACGTGCAAGTAAAAATTGAATCCATAAAGCTGAGAAAGAATCCTGATAAGCTTGGGCCATAGGTGATTTCTACCAAGCAGTTGAAAAACGAGTTTAAAGAGATGAGAAAGTACTTATATGGTGGCCTTGATTGAACTAAAGCTAGAGGCAGTGGCAAAGATCCATGGTGAATTCATAGATGTGATGCCTCAAAAACTACCAAGGACATTTTTGCCCTGACGTGCCATCCATCACACAATTGAGTTGGAGCCTAGTGCAAGGCCCCCATTCAAGGTGCCATATCGGATGGCCCCTTCAAAGTTAAATGACCTAAGGAAGCAGTTAGATGAGCTGTTGGACGCAGGGTTGATCTAAACATCTAAAGCTCCTTACAGTGATCCAGTTCTGTTTCAGAGAAAATAGGATGTTCCATGAGGATGTACGTGCACTATCGAGCCCTGAACAAAGTCACGGTAAAGAACAAGTATTCTATCTCAAATGCCGCAGACTTGTTCCATAGACTTTCTAAGGCCAGCTGTTTCACTAAGTTGAACCTTAGATTAGGATACTGGCAAGTGAGGATTGCTAGTGGGGATGAAGAGAAAATCACATGTAAAACACGATATAGATCGTATAAGTTTCTGATAATGCCGTTTGGGTTGACTAATGCCCTGACTGCATTCTGTAACTTGATGAATAATGTTTTATATAAATACCTAGATGACTTTATTGTGGTGTATCTCGATGATATTGTCATCTACAGCCATAGTTTCAATGATTACTTAGTTCATTTGAGAAAAGCCTCCATCGAGTTGCGAGAGAACCAATTATATGTCAAGAAGGAGAAATGCGAGTTTTTCCATGATGAGGTAATTTTTCTTGGACATTAGGTAAGCAAAGGAAAGATCTGTATAGATGAGAGGAACGTTAGAGCCGTGACGGAATAGACCATCCCATCCAAGGTCCTAGAGTTGAGATCCTTTCTTGGATTGGCCAACTACTATAGGCGATTCATTGAAGGATACTCAAAGAAGGTTAGCCCATTGACAAATTTGTTGAGGAAAGATGTCAAGTAGACTTGGTCTAAGCAGTATCAGAGAGCCTTTGAAGATGTCAAAGCAGCCATTGCGACAAAACCTATTTTAAGACTATCAGATTTCAGTTTGGCATTTGAGGTACAGATCGATGCTTCTAATCGAGCCATTGAAGGAGTTCTTGTTCAGGAAGGACACACTATTGCATTCGAGATTTGGAAGCTCAAGGATGTCAAACAAAGATACTGTACCCACGAGAAGGAGATAACGACGGTTGTATGATAGCACTCCAAAAGTGCTATTCTAAGGCCCTAAATCTAGTAGTTTTGTGGGTTAAATTATGTACTTTGAGGATTTGTTTGTTGAATTTGTAGGAACTGAGCATTTGGAGATGAAAATATAGATTCAATATCGTTCGGGTTGAAAAATGAACCTAAAAAGAACAAATTCGACTAAGGAACGAAGAAGATATGTCAAAAAGAGCCAAAACTTGAGAGCACAACATCTCAACGCCGAGCAAGAGCATTGAAACGCCAAAATAGTGAAGAGAAAGATATAAGCTACAGTGTTGAGACGGTGGGATTATAGCGTCTCAACATCACTCAATTGAGGAGTAGTTAGAAGCAAAATTTCGAAGTAGGCAACATTGCGACGCTACGATAATTATTCTTTCGTTTTATAAATATGTAGTGGCAGATTTGTAATATTAAAGGGCAGCGTCTCAACACTAGTCCCTAGCATCTCGACGTTGCCGCTTGGGCTTATTTAAGCTATTTTTTCGCGAAATTAGTTGGGGGTTCGAGTTTTTAGTGTGATTTTCGAGGTGCAAACTCAGATTTCAATGTGCATTTCATGCTGGGGTTGATTGGGAAGCTTTGCTAGTATTCGAGGGTGAAAATCAAGAGCACAGAAGTCGGTTCGGAG
Source organism: Telfairia occidentalis (assembly GCA_026257165.2). Classification (NCBI taxonomy): domain Eukaryota; kingdom Viridiplantae; phylum Streptophyta; class Magnoliopsida; order Cucurbitales; family Cucurbitaceae; genus Telfairia; species Telfairia occidentalis. Next base: position 8,339 of record JAOANK020325348.1, read on the forward strand.
TTGGAGACAAGAAGAATTAGCTCTGGAGTTTTCTTTTTCCTTTTTATTATTCTGTTATCTACTATATTGGGTTGTTCGAAGTTGATTTTGATGATGTATTTTAGCTAAACACATTAGTTTTAGGGTGTGGAATTATTTTTTGGACACTTAATTATATTATTGAACTCTTGAATGCATTGTTTATGGTTTTATTCTAAATTCTAGCCCTTAATGCTTGTGTTTATTTAGCCAATGAATGTATTACTACTGTATTTACTGTCTTGCTCGTGAGAGAGGGTCGTAAATTAGACAATGAGATTTAGACACATATTTCTTTAGGTGCGAAAGTGATAGGGGCATGTGTGAGGTTCGTAATAGGTTACATTTTACCACTTTCAAATTCTTATTGCGAGATATTGAATAGGGAGTTGTTTGTGAGGGTTGGTGGATCTCGAGAGGGGGAAGTGCGAGTTTATAAACCTTAGACTTAGAAAATTAGAAATTTAATGCATCTCTCGAGTTTAGTTAAATAGTTAATTGCGTCATTTTACAATGCCAACACCCTAGAACTACTTGTTTCTTGATTTTCTTCTTTTTACTTGCCTATTAGTGTTCTCATTTTATTCACTTTCAAGATTAGACCTGTTGCATGACCATTCATTTCCCTAGATAAAATTTGACAACTATTATTTTGGTACTAAGTAGAGTAATAACCCAATTCCAAGAGGATGGTACATAGTCTCTTAGACTATTTTATACTACAATTTGACTTGTGCACTTGTGGTAATGCAGTCGTTTACGATCATTGTACATTGCCTAGATGTATGGATACACTATTTGTTGGGCCTTAAGTTTGTGGTGGTAATAAACAGTGTGACAAGTAACTATTTCATGATATAGAAGAAGCTTACTCCCAAGCAAGCGAGATGGAAAGAATTCTTAGCAGAATTCAACTTCACCTAGTTGCATAAGCTAGGAAAGCAGAACTCAGTGACAAATGCTCTTAGTCGGAAAGAGGTTAGTGAGTATGTTGCTGCAAGCCAAAGTTGATGATACCCACATCAAACTTCTCAAAGAGATTGAGGGAGGGTTGGTGCAGAGGTATTGGCTTGAGGATGGACTCATTCATGCAAAAGGAGACATATTGTATGTCCCCAGCGGAGGAGGACTACGAAAGGAGTTACTGATGGAGACGCATGACCCTCAATCCACTAAACACCAAGGAGTAGAATGATGTTGGCCCTTTTATCATGTTCTTACTACTAGCCTAGAATGCACGAAGATGTGGAGGTATACGTGAAAACGTGTCCAATATGCAGCTAGACAAAACTGAAAGGAAGAGAGAAGCTAGCTTGCTACAGCCTCTTCCTATTGCAGAGAGACCGTGGTAGTCGGTCTCGATGGACTTCATTATTGGCTTATCGAAAATGGACAGATTAGCTTCGATACTTATTGTGGTTGACAAGTTTTCCAAGTGTGCAGTGTTTATTTCAGCCCCACATGCATGTCTGGTTGACGTGGATGCAGAGCTTTTCTTCAAACACATAGTAAAGTACTTTGGACTTCCAGAGGATGTGGTCAGTGACAGGGACTCGAGGTTCACGAGGAGATTTTGGACTAGCTTGTTCAATATGCTAAGGTCCAAGTTAAAATTCCCCACTGCTAACCGCCCTCAGATGGATGGGCAGATTGACTGTACTAATGCATTGTTGGAGGAGTATTTGAGGCACTATGTAACGGTGAGTCAGAAAAACTAGGTAAAGCTACTCGACGTAGCTTAGTTTTTTTACAACTTTCAGAAGTCCATGGCAACTAGTCATAGTCCAACGGAGGTGGTGACTAGGCGACAACCTCTTTGTCCTCAAGAGGTTCACATACAACGGACAAGGGGCAGATGCCCGTTGCTTATCGCTTTTCTAGGGAAAAGCAAGAGACGATAAATATGGCCAGAGACGACCTCGAAAAGGTTGCACATAGAATGGAAATATACGCGGAGAAAGGCAGGAGGCCTTTAGAATTCGAAGTGGGAGAACAAGTTTGTTGAAGCTGACCCCTCAGATGTGGAAGAAACTAAGAGGAAAGAGCATTCACAAAGGCTTGGTACCATGATTCGACGACCCATTCAAAGTAATGAAATGCATAGGCAATGTGGCTTATCGTTTGAGGTTGCCAAATCTGTTAAAGATTCCTCCGACATTTCACGTAAGTTTCCTTAAACCTTTCGCACAAGACTAACTTGACAAGGATTGCCAGTAGGCTAAGAGAGCTCCTACAGTCATCTGCAAGCAATTTGACAGGCAGGTTGAGACGATTCTAAACCATCGAACAATGAGAATGAGTAAGAAAAATCGATAAACTGATTTTCTTGTGAAATGGAAGGACACTAGCGAGAAGGAAATCTCTTGGGAGGGAGACGTGATATTGTGGCAATTTGAAAAAGAAATCCAGGAGTACTAGGTGAGGACAGACTCAATGAGGATGTCGACAAGCTCAAGCATAAGAGGTTTATTAGGATCTTGAGTCTTGAGCGCATGACATGGTTTGTGGGGCTTTGCACAAGCCAATGTCTTGGGTGTGAGATGGGCGACATGCCGAATAAAGCAAAGCAGCGGCACAAACCCTCGGAAATCAAATGCAGGTCGTGTGTTGATGAGAGGTTAGCATGGGCGCTGGCACGTTGATGTGAGGTTAGTGTGGGCGTGGCTTGTGCATGCACACGGGTAGAGGGGGCGCACCCCTACAACCAGACATACAGACGCGCTCATGCTTGGGTAGGACACAGATCCAACCATTGAAGGCAATAGCGCGCGCAAGGCAGTGTGCGCGCGCGTAGCACAGAGGCTAGGGGCGCGTGCAGAGGCATCTATGAAGAGACTTAAGCAAGGAAGGTAAGTCATTCAACCGTAGGTAACTAGATAAAACTCATTTAGGAATTTATTCTAACTTAGACATCGAAACCTCTCCCTTATTTTGCGTTCCACTTTGGTTAATCTTCCATACTTCAAACAAATTCACCATTGACCAAAATTAGGGGTCAACAATAACTAAAATCAACAATTTAATTCAAGAAATAAATGAGTAAAGACGATATTAAATATGCTTACAAAATTAAATTATAATAAATAAAAAGTATAGGGTTAGACAAAATGTTATGCAAAAGGTTTATAGTGTTTCGAGCAATTCGACCTACTCTACCCCCAAGTATCTCTCTGAGTTTCCATGAAAATACAATTCTCTTACAGATTCATGATTGCAAACTCGATTTTTTTTACAGGATCAAGACCAAACTTTACCGCTTGTTTGATACTAAAACTAAACTCAACCTCAATTTAATTTCAAGAAATAAATGAGTAAAGACAATATTAAATATACTTACAAAATTAAATTATAATTAATAAAAAGTATAGGGTTAGACAAAACGTTAGGCAAAAGGTTTATAGTAGTTCAAGCAATCCAACCTACTCTACCGCCAAGTACCTCTCTAAGATTCCATGAAAATACGATTCTCTTACAAATTCAAGATTACAAACTCGTTTTTTTTTAAGGATCAAGACCAAACTTTACCGCCCGTTTGAGACTAAAACTAAACTCTACCTTTTTTTTTGAGGCATTCTTTTTTACCGAGCAGTCTTAAAGATTTTTCACATACTAATAATAGATATAAAAATAAGACTCGCTATGCCAAACCGAACATTGCTCAACTAGTTAAAAGCATATCTCTACCCACCAAGAGGTCATGAGTTTGAATCACCCTATCTCCATATGTTGTCGAACTCAAAAAAAAAAAAACAATTATATTGATTAAATTAAATAATTTTTCCATATATATTTTTTTAGTACAAATAATTTATCCATATTTATGCTCCATAATTGCTCCGTTTTGGTTGGGGAAAAACAAAGGCAACGAATTCCATAATTACCATATACGTCAGTATCTTCTCACTAAAATTTTAATTTCTCGCAATCTACCATTAAATCTTTAATGAAATTACAATCTAGTGTCAATTTTCTCTCTCGTTTTATAATTTATGTTTAGTTGAACCTACTTCCTTTTATAATTTATGTAATCATTTCGAAGTATACCCTACAATTGATTTAAAGTTGGTTTAAATCTCACTTTTAAGTTTTTTTGGTTCTTGAACTTTTAAAATGTCTATTTTGATTCTTGAATTTTTAAATTTGTCCCGCTTGGGTCCCTCAACTTTCAAAATGTCTATTTTAGTCCCTAAACTTATAAAAAATAATCATTTTTGTCCTTACTATATAATTTATTCATTTAATACTTTTTTACCCAATATTTGTCTTCAATCTAAGTAGCTTAAATACCTACTCAAATTAACATACTTATGCATCTATTTGACGTTATGTCATTAATTTGTTAAAAATAAAATAAGAATAGAAACCAAATTCAAAAATCCTAACGTACATTTTGAAATGCCAGGGACAAAAATAGGATTTAAAAACTTTTAAACTATTGGTCGAAGTTCAATTAATTAAATTAAATAATTTTTTCTGTATTAATGTTCATGTTTTTATTATTATTATTGAAAGAAACATCAATTTTCATGTTGAGTTCACAATTGTTGAGAATCTTGGTACTGTCGTAAAGCATATGTGCTAACGGAAGGGCCGTTTGATTTAATAACCGTAATCTTTGTATACATGAATCTTGATAAAAAAGATATGTATTTAACCAATTAAGTTGCACTCAATTCGGTAAAAAAACATTCAATATAATTGATGGTATTGTTAAAAAATTATATTTACCACATTATTAAATTATAATTTTTTAGAGAGACGCCACAATTATTTTGTATATTTTAAAATGTGTAATTATCATTAATTTTTATACAAATTATAAATAAATAACTAAAAAAAATCATTTCAATAGATGAACCATAGAGAAAACTGTCCAAATACAAAAATATTAGGTAACTATTGAAAAAGTAAATAAAAGGAATATGCACTTTAAATTTCAATTAAAAAATAAATCGAGATATTATTCATTTTAGTTAAAGTTTATTTTATATCTAAATGTAAAATATAAATAGATTGATTATCTAAGTGCATGAATACAATAATTTATTTTTAAATATAAAATAAGAAAATGTGAATAAGAAAATTGGTGAAAGAAAAAATGAACGACAAAACTGTCACAAAAAGATATATACCATCAATATTGAAATCTTAAAAAATTGTGATTCAAAAATGCATCTAAAATAGGATAGATGCCTCCTGTAAAGACATCCTAGGATGCTTAGAGATCTCAGGGTACCTAGATACCAAATGTGATCATGATCTCTATCTTTGAATTATGTCTGTATAGGATGACTTTTGGGAGAAAAAAAAATGTGTTTTCTACATAAGGACACTTTATCTATAAGTACTTTTGAAAGAACTTCTAATTTTTTAGTATAACTTTCTAAGTGATTTTAGATGACTAAAAAGAAGTTTTAAAAATCTACCATATTTTGTAATAGCTCTTAAAAATAGTTTAAAAATACATTTTGAATAAACACTTGAAAGATGGATGTCCAAAATGTGACTTTAAAGTGATGGTAGTTTAAGCACTTGAAAAATGATTAAAATGCCTAAACTAAAAAGTAAACCAAAATCACCTTAAGCTTATTGAAGGACCATACCATTGTGAAGAATACGAAGATTGGATGTTATGAGTTATTTGTAGACATTAATAAATGAATTCTGTGATTTGTTTTTAGAAGTCCATAAAATGAATTAATGTGTGAAAAATTGTGTAAGTTGAAAATTTTAAATTTAATTTCTTTTAATCAAAATCAAACTTTCACTCAGATAAACGAAAGAATGCAAGCTAATCATGAAGGCAAAAATTAAAATAAATAAAAAAAAAAGAAAAAAAAGACGCACGATAAAAGAAGCAAAAAGAACAAAGGATCGCAAACAAAAATAAAAATAAAAATATTATAAGAAAGAGTTCTGTTAATATTTCGAGATAAATGATAGTTCTAAAACTCATTTCTATTCAATAGGTCCTTGAATTTTTAATTCTCCAACTTTTTTAAATAAAATTGAAAGTTTAAAATTTTATCAACATAAAATTCAATTTTTATATCTAATTGATTCATTATTTCTAAAAATGTTATGTATATCATAGACTTATTAGACACAAAATTAAAAATTGTAAAAATTATGAGACACTTTAAAGTTAAGAGAACTATTAAACACAAAAATGACCTATTGAACGGGTTGTCGAGGCCCTTCAAATAAAATACCGATTCTTTCAAGTTGATTTGTAGAGTTAGTGGAATCGGGT
>JAOANK020325751.1:0-14604 GCA_026257165.2 Telfairia occidentalis
ATTTGATTGGTGGCGACTCCAAACTTTCTCTCGAAAAGAAACCTTAGGGGAAGTACGTCGGCCGCTCCGCGTCGCAAGAACGTTGCGACAAGATGCATTCTCCACTTTGTGTTGTTGTGTGTTCTGAGGTGCCCCAAGATGGTATACTTCCATGTGAGACAAGGAGTAGGTTCCACATGAGATGCATGACTGTTTGTGTTTGTGTGTCCAACCCCAGGTGTCGGAATTATTTACTAGGTATATTTTATAAACTCAACACTTTCCTTTTATTTTTTATTTAGGTGAGGGCAAGGGCTATTTGGGTGGATGACGAGGAGCGGTTGTATAGTGGTCATGGCCGCGCATTTTGGTCTTCCACCTAAGTCTATTTTTTGAAGTTGCATTATTTTTCAGTGTTTGAACTAAATGTCGTACTTTTGAATTGTGTTTAGTTTCCTCGTGCATTTATTTTAAATTCGGAATCCCAACTTGTTTTCATTGTATCTTTTGGACTTAGTAATTTCTGCATTTATGAAAATTAGATTTCAAATTTGAAAATTTGTAACTTTATTATTTAAGAATATGCATGCTAGAAACGACCCTAAGTTGTCTAAGTCTAGAAGTTGGATCGTTACATTAGTGGTCTACAAAATAGCTCATTAAATCTTTATACTTTTTGGTAATGTAGATTGGCTGGCTGTCAATTACAATGTCCTTTACGAAAAAGTCAATTAGAAAATAAAGTTTTTCACCATTTATTTTGAAAGGTTATTTCAATCTTTCCTTTCATAGGCTACTTCAAATCTTTCTTTTTTCCACAATTTAATTTGAAAGACTAATTAATTTTTTTCCATTTATAGGCTACTTCAAATCTTTTCCTTTCGTACTCAAAAACAAGATTAAAAAAATAATAATAAAATAAAATAACTCTCTTTATTATTAACCTCAGTTTGAACCTAAAAGTCAGCCAATACCTAATGAAAAATTAAGCTAAAATAAGGTTTAAATTTCATTTGGTCCTCAAAATTTTAACATTATTTTTTTTTAAACTTTAAATTTAAAAAATATTTCTTTTAGTTCCTTAAAAAATTGAAAATATATTTGGCTCATTCCTATTATTTGCCACCCTAATATCCATCCACAAAATTATCACATTAATCCACCTAGGTAGCTCCAATACATGTCACACCAACACACTTATAAACATATTTAAAATCATGTTATCTATCTAGTTCCTTAAAAGCAAAAATTGTAAAATTAAAATAATTTCTTTTTTAAAAGGTTAAATAGTTAAAATATTATAAGTTCAAGAACAAAATAAAATCAAATTTAAAAACTAAAATAGATGTCTAAAAAGTTTAGAAACAAAAAAAAAAAAAACAACTAACAGAACAAAGGCAGACATTAGATCAAAATAAAATAATTTAAAAAATTTAGGACATTTTCTTGTCAATTAATATATATTCATGTTTATTTTACTTTTTTTTTTTTTTTAGATGAAGGATCGAATCATCTGCTTCTGCAACCAAATCTCGATTGTCTGTTTGTATGGCTGTAGGGAGTGTTGATGACGTGAACAGTTCCAACGTTTAGCAGCACTTTCCATTACTCTCAATTGTCTCTCTTTTGTAGCAATACAAGTGGTTTTTAGAATGGAATAGGACCACGTCAACCAAATCTACATATTGGCGAAAGCGGAACACCGAACAGAGTGCTGGAGGAGCCACCCACGCAATGGATAGCTACTATATGCACGGCGGTGCGTGGGATACATGTGCCAAATTCAGTAATTGTTGGTGCAAGACGAGATTAATGTGCGGTCGATGGCGTTGGACTCTAGGTGATCTGTAGAATCAGATCTGAGGGTGCATGACTCAAACCGTAGCGGTGCGTGGGACTGGTGTTAAACAGTAAGCTTCCAGAAGTGGTATTCTCTAAGATCTAACCTCGAAAGTCAATAAAACCTAGTTTATGATAGTTTGCTAAAATGATTCGTATGTTTGACTTTTAGGTTGACCAAGCTTTCTTAGACCAATTCGTTAAGGGAATTGTAGGACTCACTTGAGATAAGTGACTACGCTTACGGACCCATGTTAGGACTTAGGTCAAATAATGTATGTATGTTACAATCCATTTATGTGTTGATTATAATGATAAATAATATATTATGCCTTGTATGTTTATGTTTCCATGATTGGTGTTATGACATATTTATATGTTTGATCATGTTGAGATTTGATGATATTGCTATTATGTTATATGTTGGTATGCTTGAGCTTGGTCTGCTGAGATATGATGTGATGTTGATTAGCGTAGTATGACATGCATGATGTTTAATGTAAAATGTACATGTCATATGTTTGTGGGACCTTGCATGAACTATAGTACATGAAAATATGTTTATAAGAGAGTGACAACTACTTCCATTACCCCATGGGTCAATGTTAGGTGAGATCTTACTTCACTGAATGAGTATCATCTAACATCAGATGTAGTAGGATACCCCCAATAAATCGAGAGCCCACACTCATACCCAAAGTAAGATGGCTTCATGGTGGGGTAAAGGTTGTTATTCATCCAGCATGAAAAGAAATGTATGTTGTCGACTGATAAAGAATAAGTCTAATAGTCAACATATTCCATTAACCTTTTTTAAAGTAACGAGCATAATGTGGGTGGTGGTTGATGAATTGAGTTACTGAGGCCACATGGTCATGATATTGAGTTCTGCACTAAGTTTAAGTCATGTTTTGTTGTTTTGAGACTTTTATTGAACTTGTATTTCATGCTTTCTATGCCAGGTTTTAATGCGTTTTCTTTGAGATCTCAATTTGATGTTTAAACTTTTAATTTGCATTTTAAATATATTTCGATGCAAGTTTTATTCTTTGAAACCTTTAAAGTTTCCCAAGTATGCATGTAGTAATAGTCTTAAGATTATTTTAAGTTGGGCCGTTACACAAGTGGATGTCAAGCTTCATTTAGTGCATGTTAAAAACAATTAATTGAACTACACTTCGAGCTACTTCAAATTACTTCAAGTGGAGCTTTATTTATCCATTGAGAAGTTACAAAGACAAAGACTTAGTTGGCTGACATTGCTTACTCTATCACTACAAGATTTATTATATTTGCCGACGAATAAAAACGTCGCCAGATCTAAAAAATCTGTCGATATATAGTCCTCCTGACGGAAACAATTTGTCGGCAATAATGTCGGGAGAACCTCGTGGGGAAGGTTATTGCCAACATTTTTTACAAAAATGTCAGCATATCTCTACTTTTTTTCAACGTTTTTTGAAAATGTTGGTAGATGTTCATTTTCGATGACGGTCAAAACCCGTCATCGTTTATATAATAATATAATTATAAATAACTTTTGCCGACGTTTTTAAAAATGACTGTATATGCCAGTTTTAGATGACAGGAAAATCCATAATCTTTTCTAGAAAATTTTAATAAAAAAAAATTGTTGGTTGCATCCATAGCAAAGATACGAAATGTGAGAGAATGAGATGATATTTTTTCTAAATAGAAACATATATATTAATCAATCTTTCACATATGCTATTGCATCATAACAATATACTTATCATAGGTCTATTTTATTACAAATTTCTAGATCTTATGTGAACATATGAACTTCAATAGGTTACTATTTATTCTCCTATATCATATCATAGCAAAATGGGGACACTTGTTTTGCAGAAAATAGGGCCAGCATCATTTCGATGAAACGCAACATTCCCATAGACATTTACCTTCTAACTTCAAAAATGACCTAAGCACAACACATTTTTAAAAATAGTGACATATGTATAGGAGGTAATCAAATTAATAAAGACGAGAAGGTTAGTGCTTATGTAGCGTTTTTTAATTTTATTAGTACCTACCGGTAAAAAAGTCACATGAAATTCTTCAAAAATAAAACCTAACATGTACGAATTCAATTCTTCATGGTCTCTGTTTTTTACTCATCCACTATCTCATTTGCTTCAACTCCCTCGAAGGTACCTGTGTGTGTGTGTATCACCAAATATTATTCTCTAAAAATCCTAAAACCATTCTCCTTTCTTCCCATTTTTCTTCATTTTCTCTCTCTATATTACCCAAAAAAAAAAGAAGAGTTTCTAGGAAATTTAGAAATGCAATGTTAGACCTTCATTTATAAGATAATACCAAATAGGAATTCCAAAAACATAACCATTACAAAAAATGAAAACTTGAAGTTTCGTGTTTCCGTTTCTAATACAGTTTCGAGGCAAGTTCATTAGTCATCTATGAGCACAAATTAAAAGGCAATCAGATAACAATCTTATAAACAATATTTATTCAAATTTCCACTGAAATTTAGTTTTAAAATAATTCCATAACTTACTTGTAAAGAGTTTGAAGGATGTTAGCACACTTCTTCGTTGTGTAATCCAAACACATCAGCCTTCTTCAACATATACAACCCCGAATTAATTCTCACTGGTTAGCCCTTTGACTCCTACAAAGATCCAACAATCAATTTATCAAATCCTAAAAAAAACGCAACTAATTTGGCTCATGCGCCAAAGACAAAGTAGCCACAACTTCAGAAGCAGAGTCCACGAACTTTGTGAGAGAAATGGAAAAAACAAGCATTCCTTTTATTTCTTAGCAACTGATTTGGCACATGCTGCACTTTGTAAAACTATTTCAAAACATATTAAAATGAGAAAGAAACCTTGAATGAGTCATATTTTTTTCCCCCGATTTTCCTTTCCATACTGAGCTTTACATCTCGAAATTTAAGGGAAGTAATGAAATAGTTAACAAACTTAGACATAGGCGCATAGCCCCCTCCAATTCCAATATCATCTCTGTACAAAAAAAAAAAAAAAAACCTAAAGTAGAGCTCTAAGCCCCAATAAATTCTAAAAACCACCCTAACAACTTTCTCATTTCCCTCACTTATTGCGAAGAAAAGAAGTAACACCAACAAACTATATTACTAGAAATCAAAGAGGAACAATATAATAAACAGATGCAGAATTTATGTTCTCAAATTTACGAAGCTTATCAAAATCAAGAAACCACGCACTAGAAAAATTAAACATGCACACTATGTCCCCGATCTTCCTCTTCCCCAATTTGTTGTTCGATTATTGGTGTTCTCCATTGAGATCCACATTATTGTTGACCATTAAGGGTGGAAGAAAGGTCGAAAACGTAGCAGTGGGATCCAAATTCCCCATCAAAACATCAACCCCACGATATTGGTTTCCCATTCCCGTCGCGCTGCCAACCATCACTCAATACCTTCTTCCTCTCAAGAAATCGTATCTCTTTCTTTCTCTCTTGCTGATCACAAAACCAATCAAAATGTACATTTCAAAAAATCAATCAAAATATACACTTTGGACAAATCAAACAAATGGAAAGTAATGAGAGAAAGAGAAGGAACCTGAGTATTCATGGTGACGATGGAGGGAGGAGGGAACAAACGATGGCAGCGACGGAGGGAGGAAGGAAAGAGGACGTCGAGGTGGCTGAGTGAAGAACTCGAAGGAGAAGAAGGGAGAACGCATGCAGCAGAGAGAGAGGAGCACGAGAGGGAAAAGAGAAAAAGGAGAAGAAAGAATGGATCCTGATTTTTTTAGGGTTTTTTTGCCGACTTAATTAAAACGTCGGCAAATAAAAAAAAAACGTCGGCATATCCTCATTTTTCCCAACGTTTTTAAAAACGTCGGTAAAAAGTACCTCTTTCCCGACGTTTTTTAAAACTTTTGGCAAAGATAACACAAAACGTCAGGAAATGGGTACTTTTTGCCGACGTCTTAAAAAACATTTGGAAAGAGGTACTTTTTCCGACGTTTTTCTAAAACGTCAAGATAAGTTATCTATGCCGATGTTTTTATCTTTCATCGGGAAAAATTACGTCGACAAAAAGTAAATTTATTGTAGTGTATCAACAAGGCATGCCAACACATGCAACAATCTCATAGACATCAAACGCATGTTTCGCTTTCTCAAACATACTGTGTATCATGGCATTATTTGTAACGTCTCTTAATTTAATTAATTCATATTATGAGTTGTTTGAAATAATTAAGGGACTAAGTTTTTTTTTTTATTATGTGTGTTGGAGGGAGAAATTAATAATTGGTGATTAATTAAATTAAAAGGGTGTTTTTATTTAGTAAAAATTTGGGAAAATTAAATAATGGCAATTTTGTACATTTCAGGACTTAGGGTTAGGGTTGAATGAATGAGGTGAACCCTATAAATAAGTTATTAGGGACCCTAGCCACCAAAATCTTTTCTTATTCCAAAAAGAAAAAGGTCATCTTAATCTTCCTATCTTTTTCCCTTCCTTTTCACGCCAAACCCTTCATTCCTCCCCGAAAAATTTTCTCCCTCTCTCACTCATCTCCCTCTTCAACGGCAGAACTGGGCAGAGACAGCGGCGGTAGGTGGCCGGCGGAGCGTTTTTCTCCTTTTTCCTCAATTTTTCCCTACTTCCCTTGCTCCATTCAAGCTCTCCTTTTGGGGATAGCTTCGTTGTCGTTTTCCTTTGTCCCGAACAGAGTAGGTAAGATAGAGAAGACTTCAAACTTTGCCTTTTTCCGAGCTTTCCCCCTTTAAATCATGTTTTTCTCCTTTTCTAGGCCTTTAAGAAAGCATTTTTTGCCAAACGAAAGGTCGAAAAGAAGCATGTAGTCGAGATCTAGCGTTGGTGGTAGAGGAATCACAATTGGAGTTGAGGTGCGGCGGCATGAGCTGTGGAAAGGACGGCAACGCGTGTACCATACGTGTCGAACTTGTGGGTGCGAGTGGCGATGTGATGCCGTCGGCGTTGGACTTTTGATGGGGATTAGATTCCATAATTGGTCTCTATTTGTCCAATTGGGGCAGTGCATAGGAGACACTTGTCGGACGGCAGCGGCGCGTGAGCTACTGCTGGTCCAGAAACGCAGTGTTCTCTTCTTGTGTCATTTGTCCCCCGAAAACCCTAACTTTCCTTTTTATTCTTTGATTAATTGGGATTTAGAAAATAATTAGGGTATTTTTCGAAATTTGGACCTATGTTGCTTAAGGAATCTATTACCGGTTTCCTTAAAGTTTACTTGTTGTTTTTCTTGAGAATCGAGCTGAGTGACTTCGCTTCTGAATAAACTATTGGGCTAGGCCGGTAAATTGTATGACTTGTTGACGTATGTGGTGATTATACTCATCTTATGTTGTTGAGAATTTGAGCATGATGGGTGTTAGTGTGTTGAGCATGCTATGTGGATGGCAATTTATGTGAATGTTGTATGCCTTGAGCATCAATTATATGTGGTTTATGGATGCTAGGCGAATTATTGGAATATTGCATGTTAGATGCCTTGAGGCTTCAGATTATATGATATGTATTTGGGACCTATGCATAGTTATAGGTTGTGTGTTGCACGTTCACATGTTAGAGTTATACCATATCTACTTAGTGTTGTGTTTGAAGACCTCCATGAGATGTATTATCTGCTTTGTGTTGTTGTGTGCTTTGAGGTTTCTCCATGAGATTTTGTATCTTTGCTTAGTGTTGTAATGAGTTCCATGAGATGCATTCTCCACTTTGTGTTACTGTGTGCGCTGAGGTGCCCCGAGATGATATACTTCTGTGAGAGACAAGGAGTAGGTCTTACATGAGATGCATGACTGTTTGTGTTTGTATGTCCGACCCCAGGGGTCGGAGTTACTTACTGGGTATATTTTATAAATTCAACCTTTTCCTTTTATTTTTTCTTTAGGTAAGAGCAAGGGCTATTTGGGTGGATGACGAGGAGCGATTGTACAGGGGTCATGGTCGCGCGTTTTGGTCTTCCACATAAGACTATTTTTTGAAGTTGCATTATTTTTCAGTGTTTGAACTAATGTCGTACTTTTGAATTGCGTATAGTTTTCTCTTGCATTTATTTTAAATTTGGGATCTCAACTTGTTTTCATTGTATCTTTTGGACTTAAGTTATTTTTGCATTTATGAAAATTGGATTTCAAGTTTGAAAAATTTTGTAACTTTATTATTTAAGAGCATGCATGCTAGTAATGACCCTAAGTGGTCTAAGTCTAGAAGTCGGATCGTTACATTATTGGTCTACAAAATAACTCATTAATGTAGATTGGCTGGCTGTCAATTACAATGTCCTTTAGGAAAAAGTCAATTAGAAAATAAAGTTTTTCCCCATTTAATTTGAAAGGTTATTTCAATCTTTCCTTTCATAGGCTACTTCAAATCTTTCTTTTTTCCACAATTTAATTTGAAAGGCTAATTAATTTTTTTTCCGGTTATAGGCTACTTCAAATCTTTTCCTTTGGTACTCAAAAAAAAAAACAAAAAATAAATCTCCTTATTATTAACATCAGTTTGAACCTAAAAATCAGCTAATACCTAACCAAAAATTAAGCAAAAATAAGGTTTAAATTTCATTTGGTCCTCAAAATTTTAAGATTATTTTTTTTACCTTTAAATTTAAAAAATATTTATTTTAGTTCCTTAAAAAATTGAAAAGATATTTGGTTCATTGCTATTATTTGCCACCCTAATATCCATCCACAAAATTATCACATTAATCCACCTAGGTAGCTCCAATACATGTCACACCAACACACTTCCAGTACTCCAATATTTGACTCAAAAAACAACTCACTCGTTCGTCCCTCCCCATTTCTCCATTCATAAATTCCATGGCTTCTTGAAAATTCATTTCTCAGAAACCTGAAGCAATGGCGATCCAGCGACATTCCCCCAATCTCGAGCTGTGGAACGACTTGAACGGCAAAGTGGTGATGGTAACCGGAGCCTCGTCGGGACTCGGCCGCGAGTTTTGTATTGATCTTGCCAGAACTGGATGCAAAATCATCGCCGCTGCACGCGGTTTTGATAGACTCCATTCTCTCTGCAATGAAATAAATCGAGTCGATTTCTTCGACTCCTCATCGGTTTCCTCCTCTCCGACTTTTTCTTCTTCTTCCATTGCCAGAGCTGTGGCTGTGGAGCTTGATGTTAGCTCGGATGGAAAGGGTATAGAGAATTCCATCAAGAAAGCTTGGGATTCTTTTGGTTTTATTGATGTTTTGGTTAACAATGCTGGTATAAGAGGTAAATTTTCTTTTTTTTTTTTTTTCTGTTGGTTAGAAAACAATTTTAGGTCTAGTGCTTTCCTTAAAATAATGATTTAGTCGGTAACATTAGTTTTTTAAACTTCATTTTTAATGAATTAGTGCATGGTATAACTTTTTTTTAAAATGTTTATAAGTAAAACATTTATTATATAAACGTTTTTAGAAAAAAATTAATTAAATATTTAATTTTAAAAAGTTTTAAATATTTTTTATCTGTTTTTACCTATTTCAAACCATTATTGATTATTAAAAATTGTTTTTAACTAGTTATAAACATTCTTCGAAATTTTAACTAAACGTTGTTTATTTTTAAAATATATTTTTTTTTATCAATAAACAAGTTAAAAGTCATATCAAACATACCCTTAGTATAACCCTAAAAGTTAACATGATTTTTTTTTTTTTTTTTTGGGCATATGGACTTGTGGGATGTCAAACCTTGTTATAAAGATTTTCACAAGGGGTTGAAGTTTGTAGCGTACCAAAGTTGAAGGATTAAGGCGATTTAATTTTTAAAATAAATAATTGCTACTAAAATTTAGGAACTAAATTTTGTTGCTTCAATAAAATTACATGGACTAAAAATATTTTTTAAACTTAAATTCTGTTTGTTCCCATTTATTTTCTGTTTCGCTTCATGGAGTGTCCTTTTAATCGAATAAACTTGATGTGGATTTCTTAGGAGTTTGATAACTTTTTCCTATTCCTTAGTCTCTAGTTTTTGAAAATCATATATAAGTATTTGGTAATTATTCTGATATCTCGTTTCATGTTTTGAAGAAACGTTCTTAAAATTGTATAAAAAATATTAGAAGCGGGAAACTCTTGGTTTCTTGTTTTTTGGTTACATTTTCAATTTTTATCAAACATAAATAAAAATATTATCTTATCAATTTTTACAAATAAATGCATAATAAATATTGAAAAAATAAATAAATATAATATAATATTTTCAATGTTTATTTTAAAAACTTAATTTTCATGTAATTTTTTTAATTTTTAGAGAACAAAAAATAAGTACTGCTGAAAAAACAGTGCCCGATTGGTGACAGTCTCGCATTTCCGGTCCATTTTGTTTCTTATTTTTTGTTTTTTTAGAACTAGAAATAAAAACAAGTATGTTAATTATTTCTAGTTCTTGTTTTTTTTTAAAAAAAAAAATAGAAACATAAATGTAATTGTTAACGGTTTCTTGTTTCCTATTTTTTAGTTAAAATAAAATTTGTTACATATAATATAATAAACGATATAACATGCATTAAAACAAATATAAAACCACTATATAGAGTTTATAGTATTAAATACATTTTCAATCCCAAAGCAAAATTAAAATAATAATAATAAAAAATTATATATTGTTCAAATGTTGTTCAAATTTGATTTACAATGTCATCTCTCACCTGAGTCAACTCACCTTAAAGGATGTCGGCTTACATCAGTTAGTTTAATTAGACTAATTTATAAATTGGCAAACATAACTTTTTAACTATCATTAATTTATTGCATAACATGCTATTGATATATATAATCTGTCTTATCCCAAATCATAATTCAAATATGAAACTAATGTAAATACATGGTAAATTAGCAATTGTAATTAAAATTTGAATAATATAAGCATTCTATTATAATTTATAACATAAGCACAGTGAAATGTCCATTGAATTTGTGTGAAGAGGAATGGAATCAAGTGATGAACACAAATCTTAGAGGATGTTGGTTGGTATCAAAATACGTATGCAAACAGATGCATGACACCAATCGAGGTGGATCCATCATCAATATTTCTTCAATTGCTGGTCTTAATAGAGTAAAATTACCTGGAGCCCTTGCTTATGCTGCTTCAAAGGCTGCCTTAAACACTTTCACAAAGGTCAAAAATTTCCTCTATATATCCACTTCTTTTTGCTTCTTAGATGTTGAGAAGAATGTTTGGCTCGTAGTTTTAATAAGCAAGAGTTTCGAATTTAAGGTCAAGAAGCTAGAGCGATGAAGATATAATTATAGTCGTTTAGATATAAAATTTAGTGTATGAATTTACAAATGTGTAGAATTTGCGCAATTTATAAAGAAGCGAGTTAAAGAATTTTGAGTTAGTATGATTTATGGGACTAACAAATTCATAGACCTTTGTACCAAACATATAGGCTTCGTTGTTTTAGTCCTATGCTATACGAACCCAACATGTAAGTCAAATGCCTTTTAATATATCTCTTGTCATTCTCACTGTCATTTTATCTTCTATGGTTTAGTTTAAATTTATATTTATGAACCATTCTAACTAGGGGTGTTCATCGGTCGGTTGGTGTCGGTTTTGGGCGAAAACCGGCGTCGAAAACCGACCTATCGATTTTAGTCTGTCGGTGATGAGCGGTTTTGAAAGATTTATGAAATCGATCGACCGACCGACCGGTCGTCGGTCGATTAATTATGATATGTGAGAACAAAAAGAAAGGAAAAGAAAAAAAAGAAGAAATGACATACTATTTTGCATTTTCTTTAAAGGATTTCATGGTTGGTTGAGGAGGAGGAAAAAAACAGAGAATAGGAAGAAACGTGGCCTTCGTTGAGGAGAAGAAAAGGAGAGAGGAAGAGAAAAGAAAGAGGAAAGAGAAAGAAAGAGAGAGGAGGAGAAAAGAAATAGTAAAGAAAGAAAGAGAAAAGAAAAGAAAGAGAAAAGAGAGGAGAGATAAAAAAAAGAATTAAATAATAGTTTTTTTCAAAAAGTAATTATTATATTTTGAAAAGAGTGCAGTATTTTACCTTGTGCAGTGTGCACTGCACTGGTGCAGCAGTCTACTATACATCTTTTTTTTTAATAATAATATAAGATAATCGGTCGGTCGGTCGGAAAAAAAATTTCCAACCACTCCGACCGACCGACCAGTCGGTTTTGTATGCAACAAAACCGATAAAGACCAAAATTTTTTTAAAACTGTCAGACCGACATCTATTCGATCGGTTTTGATCCCCCAGTTTGTCTGAGTACTTTGATCACCCCTAGTTCTAACCATATATAGTTCTTTTTCTCTGAATTTTGTAGTTTGTTTCAAAAATATTCTCCTACTTTCAAAAGTTTCAATATCATTCTTGAACTTAATTTGCTAAATGTAATTTCAAAATTATTCTTTAACTAAAACTCTGTTAAAATCTTGATGGAAAATTGAAGTGGTTGCCAATAGGGCAACATACGTGAAAGATGACGTGATCTCACTTAAAAACTAAGGCAAACTCATTGATTTATAAAGAAAAAAAAATTAATTGTGAAGAAGAAGAAGTTTACGTGCGCTACAACAAATTTTGTCTATCCCGAAGTATTTTCTCGCAACGCTACTGAAATTGTCGATGGAAAGGATATCTCCCGACGTTTTGTTGAAACATCAGAATATAGTGTAATATATACCAACGTTTTAACTAAACGTCGGTATATATTCAATTATTACCGACGTTATGTGATAACGTCGATAAACACAAACACGTGTTTGTGTCGAAGAAACAGGGATAAAACTCATCAGTTGTTTTTTTTCCTTATAAATCAATGGGTTTGTATCTATTTTCGAGCGACGTCATGTCATCTTTTACATAAGACGTTCTATTGGCAGTCACCTCAATTTTTTGTTAAGTTTTTAACAGAGTGTTAGTTAAATGCTAGTTCTAAAATGTTTAGCAAAGTTCAAATAGTATTGAAACTTTTGAAGTATAAGAATATTTTTGAAACAAACTACAAAGTTCATGGCTATTTTATATAATTTAGCCCTTCCTTTTATTTGTGCTTTTGAAAAGCTTAGTTTTGCAAAGCTTCCTTCTAAGCTTTTACGAAAAGTTTATGTATGATAACAGGTAATGGCTATGGAATTAGGAACACATAAAATCAGAGTGAATTCCATTTCTCCGGGAGTGTTTAAATCTGAGATTACAAAGGATCTTCTCGAGAAAGATTGGGCTAAGAATGTAGTGCGAAAAGCAGTTCCTTTAAAAGCATTAAGAACTTGTGATCCTGCTTTAACAACACTCGTTCGATATCTGGTGCATGACTCTTCCACATATATTTCAGGCAACATTTTTATTGTTGATGCAGGAACCTCATTACCTGCTATCCCAATTTACTCATCCCTTTGAATAATATCTATACTCCAAGATGATGATGATATGAGAGTGGAAATTCGTTACCGACCTCAAGGATTTCTCCATTACTTATGATACTCTAATAAACATCCACTTCATGGGAAAAAAAATTATAAAGAGAGAGAGAGAGAATGACGAGTATCTTATGAAGTTTGATACCACTGTTTTTTAATTATCAAGTTTCACATTTTGATGTTAGTTGGCTTTGGCTTTCGTGAAAATGTACCATCTCATTGATGAAATTATGTTCATTAGTTTGTTTGAAAGTAAAATAAGGCTCCTTCAAACTCATAGTCTCTCTCTTCTTTGGAATGGTGTGTGTTGCATATCTTACATAAAGTAATACTGTGGTTGTCCTTTTTTTTTTTAATATTAAATTTGAATCCCATTACATTCCGGTATATGGGGTATAATACATTTTTAATACCTGAAGTTTGTATTTAGTCTTTATTTAGTCGATAAACACTTCCGGCCTCGTTCGATAACTTTTAGTTTTTGGTTTTTCTATTTTTAGTTTTTTAAAAACAAAAATCATATATATTTGATGACGGTCTTTTGTTTCTTGTTCCAGAAAGCCAAACTTGTTTGATAACTATTTTTTGGTTTTGTGTTTTTAAAAAGTTAGAGAGATATATTGGAGAAAAAAAAATATGTAGAGACCTGGATAATAAACATTTAAAGACATAAAGATAAAAAAAAATTTAGAGAGAAAAGTTAGTGAGAGAAAATTTTGAGAGAAAAATAGAACTTCGAAAGAAAAAACTAAGAAGAAAAATTTTAGTTAGATTTATTTTAAAAAGTAGTTAGTAATAGTGAAAAAAAGTTAAAGGGAGAGAAATTTTAGACGAAACAAGTAAAGAAAAAGAGAAAATTATAGAGGAACAATAAAGTTGAGAGCAAAAGATATGATAAAAAAAAAGATAAATTAGAAAGATAAAGAATATTTGTAATGAGAGAAAACTTATAGAGGAAAATTTTAGATTGAAAAATGTTAGAGAGATATATATTTGTTACGTACTAAAAATAAATGTGTGAGGAAAAAAGTGAGGGAGTAATTTTAAAAATAAATATGTTAGAGAGAAAGATAAATTTAGAAAGAGAAAATTTGAAAAAAAAAATATTAAATTTATAAAAAGGGAAAAATTAGAATATATTAAAAGAGAAAGATAAATAGAATTTATACTAAGATGAGAGTTTTAGTGAGAAAAATAAAGAAAATGTTGGATCGGTATGGCAACCCTAGAGGGGGGGTGAATAGGGTTAATTAAATATTATATAAACTTTTTCTTCAGTAGGCCTAATTTAATAAATTAATATACTTTTTGAAAGCAATTAATAAGAACTCTAATTAATTCTACAAACAAGATTGAT
>JAOANK020325845.1:0-14602 GCA_026257165.2 Telfairia occidentalis
TCTGCTCATCACGTTAGCCTACTAGAGTCATGCAATCAAGATCTAATCTAAGCCTCACTCTCTCGAGCTAAAACTTAAATCATGCAAACAAGATTAATCCTTGATAAGAACATTAAACAACATTAAACATATGAAAGCATGAATAATCACAGGGGATATGAAAAAGTCTATAAATTAACAAAGCATTTAAAACGTCACTAGGAATTACAACACGTCAAGGCAGAATCACGCCACTTAATTTCACAATAAAAACAGCGACTCCCTCAAAGAAAGTACAAATTGAAACAAGTTTCCAAAAGTAAAGAAAAACTCCCTAAGATGCGTGCCACACTCGTTCTCGACGTGAAGCCTGCAATCCCGAGCCTCAGATCACTCTGGGGACTCCATGGGAAGCTCCTTCTCCCTCTAAAATATCGTGCTCCAATGTATACTCTCGGATCTCCAAATGGCCTCTCCTTTTTAGATGAAGAAATGGGCCTAAAATAAGCTCTCTGCCAGCAGCGTCGAGACGCTAGAGACAGCGTCTCGACGCTGTCCTACTTCCTCCAAAAAGAGTGCGGTGCATCATCGCATAGGGTGAACCAAAGACATGGCATTGAGACGTCTATTCCAGCGTCTCAACGTTACTCCATGGGTAGCAAGGGGCTGGAGGCGTGCGTGGTCATGCGTGCATGTGACCACTAATGGCGTCGAGACGCTCATGGCCAATGCTCAACGCTAAAGGTGCAAGCATGCGGGTGGCTGGGCAGTAGGATTGGCACATGCGTAGTGGCACGCATGTATGAGCGTTGGGCATCGTGCGGGGCGTAGCGAGGCGTGTAAACATAGGTTGGCAACATTGAGCGCACACATTGACATGCTGCACTTAACGTCGTCTGCTGGACGTGAGGCGCGTGCGCTGTGCATTGCTTCATAATGTTCATCAGCATCTCGATGCCGTTGAGTAGCGTCTCGACGCTGATGAACTCAGCTGCATTTTTTTAGAATTTTCCAGCGTCTCAACGCCTGGGCTTGGTGTCTCAACACTGCTTCCTCGAGTCCTTTTGTATTTTGGCCTCCTTTCTTCTTTTCTTACCGAAACTTTATCTTCTTAAGCTCGTTTTTCTACCCGAACATCTTCAAATTCATCATTTTACCAAATTGTACTCGATACCTACAAATTAACATAAAAATACTTGAAAGTACTGAAATTATCGACGAAATTTAGCTAAAATCAAGCCTAAGGATAGCACATTTTTGTGTGCTATCAACCTTTAAATTTTGAAAATTTAATACTATTAGAAAACTGCTATTAGAATATTAATTTAACTAACTTAGTTAAAATCATAAGAAATAAATGATCAATAATTAAACATAAAATAATAATTAAATGTAATTATTATAAATACCCGTTTTTCATCATCTCTTCTCCAATATATTGGGTATGCATCATTTTCTTGCATTGTTTTTTCAGAAATTTTTTCTTGGATGATGAAATTTACATTTTCCATTGATCATG
This sequence comes from Telfairia occidentalis, assembly GCA_026257165.2. Classification (NCBI taxonomy): domain Eukaryota; kingdom Viridiplantae; phylum Streptophyta; class Magnoliopsida; order Cucurbitales; family Cucurbitaceae; genus Telfairia; species Telfairia occidentalis. Next base: position 1,499 of record JAOANK020325845.1, read on the forward strand.
CAAGGAGATTTTTTATTATCTTCTCCATGGTCCATGGAGCATGTGCTTCACAACAACATTGTGAAGAACATGATTTGTTTGACTATCTAGAATTCCTGCCCGGGCATAATCGTCATATTGGTCGGCATTGGCGATCTTGTAACTATTTTTCAATATGGCCAACATATGCATGTGCAGAAGACCTCGCATTTTGAAACTCAATTACATATACGAAAGCTGCAACTTTTCCAAAAATAAAAAATTTGTGCACAATTTGGTCTTTTAAGTCCATCATCTTTCCTTTGAAAACTCTTGAAGTTATATCTGGCCTATTTTGATAATGTTGTTCTTTCACTAATTCCTCATTTATTTCCTTCCACTCAGCATTGCATGTCATTGTTATGAAAAATATTTGGCTTTCCAAAATGTTGTACTAAGGTCATGACATCTAAATATCGATGTCACATATCTCTTGGATCTCCAATGAATGTTGAAGGAAAAATGATTCATTTTCCAGATTTGTCTCCCCTTGTTTCTCTTGAATTTATAGTATCAACAATTCCTTAGTATAACTTTGACCAAATGTGTGATTGTTGTGTATTGTAGAAATCAAGTCTTGTTTTAAGCTTTATATACGACAACATATTGTTGGAAAAGTCGGCCAACTTAAAGCAATAATTATAAAGTAGACATATGTATATGCAACTTATAACAATAATATTCTCCACATGAAACTATAGACGATCAGTGACCTTTTGGAATTCATATAATTTTTTAAAATTAAAATATTATACTATGAATAATTTATATTTATATATTTGAATAAATATATGTTGAAAATTAAAAAGGTGAAGTAAATGAACCTTGATTTTCATTGTTGATGATATTTTCTATGCTATTAAGTTGATTTTCATCGTTTATGATATCTTCTATGTTATTAAGTCGTATAATGTTGGATGTTCCTTCTGTTGAATTCTTGTAGACACCATCGACATGATTTGGCCTAATATTTCTTTTGATGTCTTGATGCCAACCAACCTCTCTATATGGAAAAAGTAAAAGATATTGCAGTGAGTCATAACTGAAATAATGTTGTATAATATGTCATTTTCCCGAATGCACATGAACTAGAATATCTCACTTAAATGAAATGTTATTATCATTTCCTTCAATCCAATTAGTAGTAACTTGATCCATTCTAGGTAAGTTATAGACGCGTTGATCTACTTGGACATTCATAGCAATGTGAATATAGGCATCTTAAATTGATTGGAGATCTTGTAGGCTTCAAAAAAGTTGTGCATAAGGATTGTCTTTTAAAATTTCAACTATTTGTTTAGTAATTTTTTCATTCAACCCAATATCTCTTAGTCTTTCGGTGCAATTTTGAATTTCATTGTTTGTATCATAAAAATATAGTTGGAAGAATATTAGCTTTTCTTTTGATATGTCTGACAACTCGACACTTTTTACACCTCAGCTATTTAGCTGTGATAGTCCTCCAACGTGGCTTCTTATATATTCACTTACCTCAACATTTATTTCTAGGATGAAATATTGTTAGTTGTACTTTGCAAAGTTGGTTATTCAGGTCAGAAAATGGGGAATTAACCCATGTGTAATTTCGTTTGAAATGAGAGGGCGAGTGAGTAACCATTATCGAAGAGAATTTTCTTCTCTTGAGAGGTGTGGGTTCCATTGAAGCTCTAGTTCAGTCTTGTTATATGAAGGCTGAAGATTATAGAAGAGAGGTGGAGTTGCTCGAAGGTGTTGTTACCCTGATTCTAATACTCTTTATGTACATTTGTGGAAGGTTAGTTTAATGATCTGAAAGTGTATTGAGAAGTGCTAGAAGTTCTTCTCTTTGCTTTTGTAATCTTTCTTAGTATAGTGAATAAGCCTAAAGTGGATGTAGATCTTGTTAATTATCGAACCACTATAAAACACTGTGTCATTTGCTTATTCTCTCTCTTTGCCTTTATTTTCTTGGTTGCAGTTTAAATTGATTGATTATGTTTGTTTATCTGATCTAGCTAAGAATTTATCTGCCGAATATCTGTTTAGAACTTGAATAAATAAAATAGTATGGTATTAGAGCTTCATTTCTATGGCAGTTAAGTTTGAGGTAGAGCGTTTTGATGGAAAGGGAGATTTGAAGAAAAAAATGAGATCAATTCTTGTCCAACAAAAGGTATCAAAAGCTCTTGATGATCAGAAAGACTTAACGACACAATAGATGCATAGGGAATTTCAGAAATGAATGGAATCACATTTAATACGATTATTCTTCACCTTGTCAATAATCTTTGATGATAAGTTTATGATGCTAAAATTGCTTTGGAGGTATGGAACACTTTAGACTCTATTTACCTCACTAAATCCTTGAAAAATAAGCTTTATATTGAAGAAATTTTTTTTGACTTCAAAATGGACACCTCTAAGGATTTGGAACAAAAATTGGATGATTTCAATCGAATAGTTCTAGAATTGACTAATATTGAGGAGATAATGTCTGATGAAAATAAGGCCATCATTCTTCTCAATTCCTTACCAGATTCGTTCAATGAGGTAAGACGACAATGAAATATGTTAGGGATAGTCTCTTAATGGATATAGGCTTAAATGGCCCTTACATCTCGAGAACTTGAGATGAAAAAGAATAAAGGTAAAAAGAGTGAAGCATTAGTTGCAAAAGACAGACCTGATAAAAAAACCTCATAGAAGTCAAAAGTAGAGATAGATCTAATTCATAAGGGATAGTTAAGAAGTGCTATTATTGTCATAAGGAGGGACACATAAGGAGGAACTGTCATGAGCTTAAAAATTAGAGGAAAAATGAACAAATGAAAGAGGATGATACTCACAATTCCAATGTGACGAAAAACTTTGATACGGCTGAGGTACTAACAGTTTCTATTGGGAATTTTGAATCTGAATGGATAATTAGATTTAGAGTGCTCGTTCCATATGACCTCTAACAAAAAATGGTTTCATAATATTTCAATGAAATTGAAGGAAAATAGGTACTTCTTGGTAACCATCGAGAGTGCAGTGTAAGAGGAACTGACAGAATACAGGTGAGGATTTTTTATAATCAAATAAGGGAGCTCACTTTAAGTCAGATATATCCCAGACCTGAAATGAAATCTATTGTCGTTAGGAGTCTTTGATAAGTCTGGCTACATATGCAAATTAGAAAACGTTACAATGAAAATTGTAAAGGGAGCCATGGTGAAGGCAAAAGAAAAACTCCAAAATGGACTCTACATTCTAGAAGGAAATACAGTTATTGGCACTACTACAGTTGATTTTGTTAAAGATCAAGAACTTGCAAAATTATGGCACATGAGACTTGGCCATGTCAATGAAAGAGGGTCAAAGAACTCCAAAATCAAGAGAGCCTACAATGAGTGGAGCTAAGTATTTCTTGTCTATATATTATTGATGACCACCCAAAAAAAGTTTGGACTTTTCTTCTCAAATCAAAAGAAGAAACTTTTAGGAGGTTTGCTGAATGGAAGAAGCTTGTTGAAAATCAAACCAGCTATAAGCTTAAATGCCTAAGAACTGACAATGGTCTTGAATTCCTAGCAATGAATTTAAAGGCTATTGTAGGAAAGAAGAGATTGAGAGACGTTTGATTGTAAAAGGAACTCCTCAACAGAATGGTTTGGCTAAAAGGATGAACAAAACTCTACTTGAAAGAGTTAGATGTTTTTTATCAAATGCAAAATCACCTAAAAGGTTTTGGTGGAGAAGCATTGATGACAACTACCTATTTGGTAAAACGTTATGCTTTATCTGCTATTACGATATGGACATCTCCTAATCTCGAAAACCTTAAGGTTTTTGGGTGTGTTGCTTATGCACACTCAAAAGAAAAAAAAATAGATAAAAGGGCAAATAAATGTCTCTTCTTGGGTTATCCAACTACTGTAAGGGGTTACAGATTATGGTGTTTTGAGAAAGGTGAAGAAATGTACATAATCAACAGAGATGTAACCTTTAATGAGAATACATTTGCCTTGGCTTCTCCCTTACTCGAAACTGAAAACAAAACTCCAAAAACAATACCATGTCGGTAGGATTTAGATACTCAGAGAGTTACTACAATAGAATCCTCTTCTACATCAGGAATTGACAGTGATCAACACCATGAAATGGAAAGCACTCAACCTCAGAACCTTCAGGATTATCATCTTGCTCGTGACAGAACCATAAGGGAAATTAAGCCTCCTGCAAGATATGCAAGTTCGGACTTGGTACATTATGCACTAAATGTTGAGGTTGAAAATGCTGATAATGAGCCATTAACCTATAATGAAGCAGTAAACTCTAATGACAACACTAAATGGAAAGGGGCTATGCAAGAAGAGCTGGACTCATTATTGAAGAATAAAACTTGGGAACTTGTAGACAAACCACCAAACCAAAAGCTTATAGGATGCAAATGGACATACAAGCTAAAACAAGATCCAAACTCACCTCAAAATATACACTATAAAGCAAGACTTGTAGCAAAAGGCTTCACACAAAAGGAGAGAGTTGACTACAGTGAAATCTTTTCACTCAGTGGTGCGACGCTCTTAAATAAGAATCTTGTCGTCGTTAGTTACTAACCTTGATTTAGAACTCAAGCAGATGGATGTAAAGACAACATTCTTTCACGCAAATCTCTCTGAAACAATTTTTATGCATCAGCCTTTGGGATTTACGTCCAAGGAAATTGAAAACAAAGTTTGCCTTTTAAAGAAATCCTTATATGGTTCGAAACAAGCACCTAGACAATGGTACATGAAGTTGACTCATTTATGTTGTATGTGGGTTCTCAATATGGATCATTGTGTCTACTTTAGACACTCAAATTGTAGGCCTTCACTATATCTCTTGTTATATGTCGACGTATGTTGTTGGCTTCTAATGACAAGAATGAGTTGCAGCAGCTGAAAGGCACTTTGAAGGGACATTTTGACATGAAAGACTTAGGAGAAGCCAAAAGAATACTTGGTATTGATATACTACGACATAAACAGAAGGGAAATTTGAAACCATCTAAAGAAAAATACTCCTTGAAGATGCTATCAAAGTTAAATATGTCGGATTCAAAACCAGTAACAACACCACTTGCCAATCACTTCAAACTGTCAGCAACTCAATCACCAAAAACCACTAAAGAGAAATCAGAAATGGAAGGGGTACTATACTCTAATGCAGTAGAAAGTTTAATGTACCTCATGGTATGTACAAGGCCAGACCTGGCACCTGGTTTAATTGTGATCAACTGATACATGTCTTATTCAGGCAAAGATCATTAAATTGCAGTTAAGTGGTTAATAAGATATGTTAGGGGTACAGTCAATACCGACCTAATATATGTAAGACATGAAACAAGTCAAAAAAACTAAGAGGTTTTGTAGACGCTGACTATGCAGCAGACAGAGATCGAAGAAGGTCACTCTCTAAACTTGTGTTTACATTTATGAGTAATGTGGTCTTTTGGAAATTTTCTCTCCAATAAGTTGTCGCCCTATCTACCACAGAGTCATAATATATGGCTTTAACTGTTGCTTTTGAAGAAGCAATATGGTTGAAACAACTTATACAAGAACTTGGAGAAGACTTAACTGACCAGGTAACCATCTATTCAGATAGTCAGAGTGCAATATACCTATCTAGAAACCAAACTTACCATGAAAGGACAAAACATATTGATGTCCACTTTCACTTCATAAGAGATATTATCGCTGAAGGAAAAATCAAGCTTGAAAAGATTGCCTCAATTAACAATACAGCAGATGCCTTTACAAAATTCACTACAAGAAATTAGGCCTATTATAACAGTTTTATTAAGCTATAGCAACGGTTTTCACTACTGCAGAACATTTCGCAGCAGTTCACAAACCACTGACAGAAGTTGTGTTACAAGGGATCTAGCAATGGTTTATCAAACCACTGGAAGTACATTTCACAAACCGTCGTCAAAGGTACCCATATTGCGGCCTTTATTTCTATCCAAACGAAACAATTCGAGACCGCTGCTGCTACTAGATAAACGACAATTTCTCAATCGCTTAAACCATTTAATAACAGTTGCAATTGTTGAAATTATAGCAGCAATTTATAAACATTTAGCAACGATTTGTTAAAGTATATAGCAGCGGTTCACACTTATTTATGTGTAGCGGTTGAGCAAGCACTATAAGCATTTGGTAACCGTTGCAATTGTTATTCATATTGCAGCAGGCTTGGCCATTATTTATAGTGGCAATTTTGCTAATTTGCAACAATTTCTATCATTGTTAGAACCATTCTATAACTACTGCAATAATTAATCTATTGTAGCAGTTTTTTCCTATCGCAACAATTACGGTGACCTATACTATTTTTGCAACACTTTCTACAAGCGTCGTAAACCTTGAATAATTGTTGCAATAGCTTACTCAATAGTAACACTTGTGTTTCTTGTACTACAACAATGTTGTTTATTATATTGCAATAAGTTTTTAGCCCATTCTAAATGATTTTAGATTATCAAAATTGGATTGTCAGTTATAGTATCTAAAACTAATATTTGATTATTAAAATATTACCGTAAAAGTGTAATTAAGAAAGTTATAAACCGAAATGAGTAGAGTCGCAAAACAAAATAATAAAATATTATCAAGTATTGACAAAATGTAATATTGAGTCTGTATGAAATTTATCCTACAACATTAAAGAGATTAAAGCAAACTACCAATCACCAATCAACCTGTAAATTTAAAATATATTAATGAGCCTCATGCGTACTTGCCCTTGTTATGTTATTTTCCAAAACCATTGGCTTCTTCATCCTATTACCAAATTAAAATAAAGTATTAGAATTACATAAAAGATATAAAATTGTCATACTAAAATAAATTAATATATATTATATATATCTCTTGAACCACCATCCAAAGATTGTCCCACTAGTATAACCAACTTGCATACAATTGTTTTGTTCCAAGATCGAAAGCACATTTTTCATATAAGAACGCATATCTGCCACTTATGATTCTAATTGGGTCAGTCTAGTTTCTCTTTCTACTGCTTCTTGGTCTCCTATACCAATCCCAGAAATGATCTCGACTCCAAAAATTCGATAAGATTTACTCTTAAATACCTTAGTTGGAGTAGGTCCTAATCTCATTCCGCGAATATGTCCTGAATGTTCTTTGCCCATAACTTTTTCAAACACATCTTCCTCAGAAGGCATAACTTCTGAGTTATTTGCATTTTCATTCATATATTCTTGAAACTTCTCCTATCAAGTAGTAAGATTGAAATTAATAAACTATAATGTTAAAAATATTTCGAAATTTAACTTCGACCTTACCACGAATTTAGTAGATTCTTCATCCATATAACTACCATTCTTTCGTATATGAGCTGCTAGAAAGACTTCTATTCTAGTGGAATTTCTTCCAAGTTCTTCTCTCTATTATCATTATATAGAGCATATTAATATGAAAATCATAACTTAATAATAAACAAAATTTATAGAAAGAGAGAACTACCATCTCATTTGCTTTTCGAGCTAAGCTTTTTCTTCCACATGAATGAGTAAATTTCTATTTCTTTCTTATTGTTGTATGTCTTGCACTTCGTCTCTGTCGTACTAGTAAACATATAAATGTAAAGTTAAATTAAATTAAATTAATATTTTTTGGTGTAGTGAAAAAATAGAAGATTACCCTTCCTTCAGATGAGTACCAAAAAGAGACCATGCCAGTCCATTGATCTCTAAGTATATTGTCTGGCTTGTGTTGTATGCATTCATTTTCAGTTGCATATTTTGAAACATATTATCCTCGTAAATGACACTTATAACCACCCCACTTTCTAGATAATGAGGACAAACACTATTTTTTATCTTTTTCTTGAGAGTGAACTTTGTCTAAAATATTAACAAATTAAATTATTAATTATGCAAATAAATACTATATATGGATATACATAATTAAATCAATATAAAATATTTCATGTACCTTTAAGATACCCCACACTTCATCCTTATATATCTTTGGTATCTTCCTCCAATCATCATAGTTTAGGGGGCAAAGGTTGCAAGTTCTTCCAATAGTTCCTAATCCCAAAATTGTTGAACCAAATTTTATAGGTTGGTTAGAACTGTTGAATTCAACCACTACCTTATGGCCTTGTGGTAAATTCTAAATATCAGACATACGTGTTTGACCACGTTTCTTGCATGCTCTAGATGCATCTATTATCAAAGAAACTAAGTTAACAATTAAGTTATAAAATTGAAATATATTTTAAAATAAATTAAACAATACTTTCAACATCAACATCACCATTAATTGTTAAGCCTTCAATATCAACATTAGCTTCGTTCAAATGTCTAGAATTTTCTTTCTAAGGAACAAGACTCTATATAACTATAGGACAACAACACTTATTTGAAGACATCTTTCCCTTGAATTAAAAAATATATATAAACAAAAATATCATATTAAAAATATAAATAATATCATATAAAAAAAATAAAATTATTAAAATAAAACATAACTTACAATCTATAACTTAGTTGGTTGCTTAAGACTCCAAGTCATTATTATCGTTGATGTTTTCAATTTCATCCACATTTGGTGAATGACTAATGGTTATTCCATTGACATCATTTCAGACTCAATCTAAATTGGCATAAGCATCATCATAAACATCTTCCAATATATTGAATCGCTTCGTCTCACAAGAATTATTACTCTTAATTTCACTTGGCATGTTCCCCATATCAAATAAATCACGAGGTTTGGTATGAACTACAACACTCCATTCAGGTTCTTTTGGATCTGGAATGTAATCTACCATTTTTGCTTGAGATGCAAAGACCAAAGGCTCATGTCCTAACTGTTTTCCTATATGAACTAAACTAGAGAAATTCACCAAAGTAAAATTATACATGTTAACCTTTTTTTCCAATGCCTAAAGTTGGATCGACCCAATCACATTTAAACAGAACAACTTTGAAATGGTCATAATAATTTAATTCAATAATATCTCTTAAAATCACATAACATATAACTCTCCTACTATTGGATTTCGATCTCGAAAGCTAGCATAGCTAGTAAGTTGTGCTACCACTGAAACTCCACTATTTTGTTTCTTCATTAATGTATCTTTATCCTTTGTACGAAGACAAACACATTAATATTATATCCATCATACTTTTGTACAACTTTATTGGGACCTCGAGCAAGCCACCTAACTTCTTTTGAAACTGTATCTCCTAATTTTGAAACCTAGTATAAGAATACTATTGTCTCATAGTCTCTCCATATAAGAATACTTCTTTAAATGAAACTTTCATTCTATTTTGACAAAAGTAATTTAAAAAAATAGCCAAAAGGTTACCTACGAAAGACGCTTGTTAGTTCAAAGTTAAATAGTACATATCGATGTGCTTGTATCCAACCCATTTCATCAAGACAAAAATTTATAGCACTCTTAATTGGTCTTCCTAACATTTGAAATACAAATGAACTTTGTGCATTTTCTAAAATCAGGTCATCATTTCTTTTCGGATGATTGGATATTGTTTCAACATCATCCAGATAGGATGAATAAAATATTGCCCACTCATCTATCACATAATCTTCAGCTATTGAACCCTATGGGTGTGCTTTGTTTCTCATTTATGACTTGAGTTTGCCCAAAAATCTATTCAATATTGCTTATATAAGTTAGAGAATAACAAAATCGATTTAGAAATATAAACTTCATAAGTACCTTTCAATGGGATACATCCATCTATATTAAACAGGGCCAGCAAGTTTAGCTTCCTCAAGTAGATGAACAATTAAATGAACCATAATTGTAAATAATCATAGAGGAAATATTCTTTCCAGTTGACAAAGTGTGATGATGATATGAGATTGAATTTCACAAGATTATCCACTTGAAGCATCAGAGAACATAACTCTTTAAAGAAAGAGAATAATTCAATTATAACAGAATTGACATTTTTTGACAACACACTGCATAATGCTATAGGCAGAAATTGCTCTATAATGATATGAGAATCATGATTTTTAAGTCCTAGCAATTTTTTTTGCTTAAGATCAATACACTGAGAAATATTTGAAGCATAGCCATCTGGAACCTTGACACTTTTAAGCACACGACAAAAGATATCTTTCTCTCCAACAGTTAATGAGTAGCAAGCAGGAGGTAAATATAATTTATTTGATCCACGAGATTGAGGATGAAGTTCATGTCTTATACCCAATAGTTGAAGGTCCAAGCGAGCATTTAAATGATCCCTTGTTTTATTTGGGTCATTTAACAACGTTCTGAGTATATTGTCACATACATTTTTTTTTCTATATGCATGCATCCAAATTATGGTGAATGGGATTGAACTCCCAGTAAGGAAGTGAGAAAAAAATGCTTCTTTTTTCCCCCAATATTGCACATTATCTACCCTAGGTCTTCTTTTCATTCCACTCGATGTACCTCTCTCTAAAACCACATTAACATATTTTAATTGTTAAAGTATTTCTAAACTTGAAGGTGGTACAGGGGCCATCTGATCTCCAATATTACTATCAAACCTCTGACCATGATGACATTTATGATCCAAATCTAAAAATCTTTGGTGGCCCATGAAGCAAAATTTCTTGCATTTCTTTAATCTTAATGAGCAAGTGTTGAACCCACAAGGACATGCATATTTAGAACTAGTATTCCATCTAGATAAGTCATCATATATAGGAAAGTCACTGATAATCCACATGAGAGTTGCAAAATGCATCATAAGTAGGAATATCAATGCCCCACAATTTTTTGAGTTCAGCTATTAATGGTTGCAAGTATATATCTATATTATTTCCTGGCATTTTAGGACCAGGAATTAACATAGAAAGAATTATATAAGGTTGTTTCATACACATCCAAGGAGGCAAATTAAACGGCATAAGTAAAATAGGCCACATTAACATATATAAGGTTGGGGGGATTCGAAACTATAACCTCTTGGTTAGGGAGATATGTTTTTAATTAGATGAGCTACACTCAGTTTGGCATTCGACACAGCAACTAATCTTTCACAGGTTTTTAAAAAATTACATTTAGCATAATTGATTTATCATGGAACTTTTACTTAGCCATATATATGACAATTGCACCATTCTCAACCATGCAAATTTTGTGCCAACCTACCCAAAAAGTCATGAGTTCGAATCTTCGCATGCACATATTGTTGAACTTAAAAAAAAAACTATGCAAATTATGTGCAATCAATACTACGAAGATATTATTAACATTTAAATTTGACTGTTAATTTTATAGTAAATTTCCTTCGTTAATTCTTAAGCAACATTACTTTTTTATTTCTAAAATGCATAACATTATATTTTTGAATAAAATTAGTTTGGAAAAGAGAAAATGATAGGAGAAGGCAAAATGAAAGAAAATAAAAGGCAAGAGTAACTATGATTAACGAAATTAAATTAAAAAAATTAAAAAAAAGAAAGAAATTGTGTGTCTAAAAGAAAAAGCTCTAAGGCCAGGAGAAAAAGCATACATTTTGTCAAAAACAAAAAAAAAAAAAGCATCGTTGCCAAAATGAGAGAAAATTAATACTCTACAACTTTGACCGTAAATCTAATGGAAGCTAAAGCTGCAATTAATTTTGTGCCATTTTAAAGAGAGATATAATTTCCAAAGTAAACAATAGTATGGAAAGAGATATAAATTTAATTTTTATTACGAAAAATAGTTATTAAAAATATGGAATATATATATATAAAAGTAATACGATAACTTTTTGATGCACAAGGGTATTCCATTTACCATGCTTGATTATGATTAAATTTTTAGTCAGCCATATATAAATGACAATAGCACCATTCTCAACTTCAAAATTTTGTGGAATTAATGCTATGGAGATATTATTAACATTTTTTTTTAGTTCAATATTTGCGAGGATGTGGATCGAACCATCGACCTCTGCAATGGTCATACATGTCTTTATCTACTAAGTTATGCTTGAATTGACAGATATTATTAACATCTAAGTTTGACAATTAATTATATAATTAATTTCCTTTGTCAAATTTTATGCAAAATAGTTTTTTTTTAATATTTATTCCAAAAAAAATGTAAAGATATAATTTTGTATAAAATAGTTCGAAAAAGTGGAAATGATAGTAGAAGGAAAAATAAATGAGAACATAAGACAAGCGTGACCATGATTAACGAAATTAAAGAAAAATTAAAGGAAAATGTAAGAAATTGTAATGACTTGACTTTTAACCAAGACTGCCTATGATCGCTACTAGCATGCATACTTTTAAACAAATGACTAGTGAAGTTTAAAAGAGTAAGATCACTTATTATCTTATAGAAGGAATGGGTAAATTCTAAAATAACAATGAAAATACTTTGGGATCCCAATTCAAAAGCAAATAGTAAGCGAAAATAATTAGAGACTAGTTCAAGAAGCTATAACACTAAGTTTGAAAGGAAACATTTCAAATAAAACAACTTGGAAATAGTGCAACTCTTGCGAAAGACTGAACTCTAGACCATGGCTGTAGCAATCCACTCCTCGTTAGCCACCTCGATAGCCGTTGTTCTTACCTAAGAAAAAAGAAATAATAGGTTGAGTATAAAAAAGCCCAGTAAGTGACGCCGGTCCTTAGGGTCAAACATGCAAGCACAAACAATCATACATCTCATGTGGGACTTATTCTTTATCTTTATGCAAAGGTATACCATCTCATGGAGGATCCCAAATACAAACTCACGCAGAGATATACAATCTCATGAATGATTCTCAACATAAAACTCAGTAAAGATATGCAATCTCATGGAGGAACATCAATATAAAACCCACACAGAGATATGCAATCTCATGAAGGTCCTCAATATGAAACTCCACAGAGATGGTGTCACCAATATATGTATATACAACATATGCTCATTATTATGCATAGGTTCCAAATCATAAATACCATACAACTTGTGCCTAAGGCATCCAATATTCAGTATTTCAATGATGCTCACTGTTGGGTATGTATGTCCTAAAACGCGAATGACTTGTAAACACGTTCAATAGTCAATAAAGTTGTTATTGATGTT